>PVLC010000492.1:127578-173846 GCA_004027655.1 Graphiurus murinus
TGAAGCTGGGGAGGGGGAGCCAATGGGAGCAGATCTCCTATAGCTGCGGGGGAGGGAGGTAGGCCTTTCCTTGACCCACCCACCGGCTTCCCTAGGTCTGAGGGGTCAGATTTCACCAAGAAAGGTCAGAGCCTGTAAGTGCCAAACGCCACATAGCCTGTAAGTGCCAAATGCCACATAACATGAGCAATCCCTACATTTCCTTGGTTCTCTTTACAAGTGTGTGCCTGAGTGTACCCTCGTTCTGGATGTCTGTATGTCTCTGGGTCCAGATGCACACAGTGGGTGTGTCTGCAACTCCCCTCAGGCCAGTAAAGAGCTCCCTCCTCAGTCATGTGGCTTTGGAAGAGATGTCCACTGTGTGGGAAGTAATGACAGGCTCAGGAAGGCTGACCTGGGGGGGTGCTCAGCCCTATCCTGCTAGACAGTGATCAGCTCTTGAACTAACTGACACAAAGACAATACTACATTCAACAAAGGCTGATGACAAGGTCTTTTCAAGGGCACATAAAATATCCACCAGTATAGACTATGTGCTGGGCTATGAAACACATAAATTCATTTAAAAGAACTGAAATTACATAGAATGTTTCCTTTGATTACAGTGGAAATCAATAACAGGAATGTATCAGGAAACTTCATGCATGTTTGAAAATTAAACAACACAAATCGGACTAACCCGTGGATCAGGGAAGAAGTCACAAGAGAGATCAGAAAACATTTTGAGCTGAATGATAATAAAAACTTAGCATATCAAAATTCATGGCATACAACTCAAAGAGTCCTGAGGGTGAATTATTGAGGTTAAAATGCTTATATTAGAAAAGAAAAAAAGTAGAAAATCAATGTTGTAAGTATCTTAAGAAGCTAGGGAAAGAAGAACAGAAACCAAAGTAATAGAAAACAGACAAACAATGGAGAATACTAACAAGCCAGAAACTGGTTCTCTAAAAGGAGAAATAAGCTTCTGAAAGATTGGTAGCCTTCCCTTTCCCTCAAATTGGCAAGCCTCTATCTAAGGAAGAAATAAACAAACAAACAATACAATATCAGGAATAGTAAGGGGTACATCACAAAGACAGTACAGCCTTTACAATGGTAATAAGAGAATGTTACAAACAATTTTATGAAAATAAACTGAACAAATTCAAATAAAGTAAGCAAATTTCTTGAAAAACACAATCTATCAAAACTAGCAGCAGAAGAAATAGAGTATAGAATAGCCTTATATCTACAAAAGAAATTGAATTTGGAATTTTAAACTTCTCTATGATGAAAGCTCTAGGCTGGTATGGTTTCACTATTGAATTCTGTCTAACATTTATGGAAGATAATACTAATTTTATACATTTTTTTCATGTAATAGAAGGAAATTTTCCAATGAAGCCATTATTACCTTGATATAAAACCCTGACAAGGATATTAGAAAAAAGAAAAATAGGAAACTAGTAGAACTCCAGAATATGGATACAAAAATTGTTAACAAATATTAGCAAATTGACTGCAGAAATATATGAGAGGATACTGTATATCATGGCCAAATGAAGTTTATCCAGAAAATGGTTGATTTGGTCTTTGAAATCAATCAGTTTAATTTTCCACATTAACATAATAAAGAATAAAAATTATGTAATATAAATACATGCTGAAAGTGAGTCTGAAAAAAATTAATACCCATGTATGATGAAAACTCAACAAAGTAAGAATAGAAGGAAATCTCCTCAGTTTTATAAAGGATATCCATGGAAAACCTATAACTAAGATCAAGCTTAGAAATTAAAGACTGAATACATCATACTACCAGAAACAATTTAAGGATGCTTGTTTAAGCCCCTTCTAATCACACCTGGAGTTATAGCCAACTTAATAAGGCAAGAAAATGAAAGGCTCAGAGCTTAGAAAAGAGGAAGTAAAACTCTCAGTATTCAGAAATAACATTATTGTTTTTATAAGAAATCCTAAGGAGCCTACCAGAAAAATCTAAATAATAAAATTTAACAAGGTTGTGGGATATAACTGAATGTACAAAATTCAACTGATATACCAACAACAAACCATGAGTAAATAAAATTGAGAAAAAGCCATACCAATTATCAATGACCTCAAACAATAAAATATTGAGGAATGAATCTTTGAAAGCATACAGATTGTTGAAATCTATAAAGCAGTATGGAGAAAAATCAGAAAAAAATTTGAACAAATGGAAAGGTATCATATTCATGAATTGGCAGAATAAGTATTGGTAAAATGTCAATCCTCACAAACTATCCACAAATTCAACCTAGAAACTCAGTTGTAGAACAAGCTCATTCTAAAGGGTATACAGAAATGTAAAAGACCTATAAAAACTAGTCTTAAAATCAGTACCTGATTTTAAGATTAACTCTAAAGTTTTGCCATCAAAAGAAGAGTAAGAATGGACAAATAGATCACAGAATAGACCAGAGATATCAGAAACAGACCCACACAAATCATCATCAATCTATGTGAGACAATGACCATGATATAATTCAGTAGGAAAAGGACAGTGTTTTAAACAAATGATGCTATACCAATTTGATATTCACATAGAAAAATGGTGAACTCAATTCCCTTCCTAATGTCATATTCAAAAATTTATTTGTGGTGGATCAGAGACCTAAATGTAAGGGCTGACATCCTGAGCCTTATAGATTAAAAATTGAAGAATGTCTTCAAAACTTCATGTTAGGAAAGATTCCTAAGGTAGGCTGAATTATTGCTTCAATTCTAACCAAGAAGGCAAAAGGATGGGATGTCATTTCTGAGATTAGGTTATAAAAAGACTGGGGCTGAACTCCTGGGAGTTCTCTTGGGGTTGGTTTCTGCTCTGGGGAAAACCAAGTGCCATGTTGGAAACAGCTCTTTGGAGAGATCCAAGTAAATGAGGTTGGAAGCAGATATTTCCTCTCTGGCCAATCCTTGAGTGTGTTGTGACCCTGATAGACATCTTGACTGCAGTTTTGTGAGAGACCCTGATCCAGAACCACTGACCTAAGCCAAACTCACAGAGACTATAAGACAGTCAATATTACTACTTTCAGCCATTGAGTGTTTGGGGGTAATTTGTTATGCAGCAGTAGATAACTAATACATTTATTTCCTAGGGTCACTTGGGTGTTGCTGTAATTCCAGAGCTCCAAGATTCTGATTCTCTCTATCTGTGGGAAGTACCTGATGCTACCTAAGTAGCCACGGGCCGGTTCCAAATAGCCGATCTCTAGCTTCACTCCAAGCAGCAAAGTGACTCTGACTTCACACTGGATCCATGACTTACTGCAAATTAAACTTAAGGGGGACAAGTGCAATTATGTTGAACTTTGGAAACTATTTTAAATAAGTACTGAAATAAATATTTCAACATAAAACACTTTTCTGTTGCTTTTCCCAACCGTGCCAAGGGAGAAGAGGTTGAAGTAGGAAAGTCCAAGAAGATACGGAACAAGGTGGAGGTGGGGGGTTGGAGAGCAATTTCATAATACGGATCAAATGTCTTAAAATAGCCATATCCTTTGGCCTGATGAGATCAGATAAGGAAGTAGCAAAGGTGGAGACACAGGTCCATGTGCAGAGTCAATCATCGTGGAATTGTTTATGACAGCCAGTGCTGGGGACCATTTAAATGCCTAAAAATGGCGGATTCATTACATCAATTACGGAACAAAAACAGTTATGATGGAATATTGTGCTGCCACACAGAATTAGAACAATGAATATTATTCAGAAAGAAACTTTCAAAAATAATTAATGTTGGGAAAATGCTTGTAAATTAAAAGACAGAGGAAAAAACAGCATATAAAACTGGATATAAATTCAATTCTTATTTTTGCTTATATCCATGTGGGATTAATACAATTCAGAAAGATTTATGCAAAAATGCCAACAGTTGTTATCCCTGGTGGGGGATTACAGGGGATTTTATTTTTTCCTTATTTTAATGTGTTCTAACTTTTCCTCAATGAGCATCTGCTACTAATACATTACTTTAGATTATTTATTTATTTATTTATTTATTTATTTATTTATTTATTTATTATGGGGACTGAACCCAGGAGCATTCTACCTCTGAGTTATACATGCCCACCCCCAGCCCTTTTTATTTTTTATTTTGAAACGGGGTTGCACTAAGTTGCTAAGGGTCTCTCTAAGTTGCTGAGGCTGGTGGTGAACCTGCGATCCTCCTGTCTCACCCTCCCAAGTACTGGGATTGCAAGTGTGTATCACCATGTCCTGCTTATTTTAGATTTTAAATGGATGAAGGTTCGCTTGCTGTAGGAACTTCCTGGATTGAGCTCTCAAGTTGAGCTTTGATTTCAGAGTCTCTTGGTACACATTCAAGCACCCTGATTCCGGTTGGACACAGACTGCCAGGCATCTCTTGGAATCCCGCCTCTCTTCTTCCATTGGTTGCAGGATGCTGATGTGGTTGTAGTGTCCACCTCTCCTGCGAAGGTACATTTCTCACCCTTCTCTTATAGATGGCCTGATAAAAGCTGGCAATGGAATGTGACCTGAAGTCCTGGGTACAGCTCCCAGGAAAGCTCCCCGATGAAGCTTATGCAGCTGGCATAAACCTTGTTGCTCTCCCTCTTCCTTTTTAGAATGGACCTATGATTGCTGAGGCTTCAGCAACTGCTTTGTGTTCTTGAGACAAACTTCATGATGAACTCATGTGCTGTGGATAGTAGCACAGAAACAAAACGTGAACCTGGAACATAGACAACATTGTGTGTGAAGTCACCATGGAAGCCCTGGAATTTTTGACTTCTTGAATTTTTCTTACATGAGAAAAAAATAAAATTTTAACTAGAGCCACTTTCAGATTCCAATTGGTAGCCAAATTTATTTCCTAATCAATACACTGACCCAGAGCCAAAGATGTAAGAGGATCTCACAAGAATCATTTTTGCTCTAGCCATGTTAGCCTCTTCCCCTTTCCTTAAGCATATCCTGTTCATATCCACCTCAGGACCTTTGCATCTGCGTTTCCTTACAATGTCACCTTTCTCCCAATCATTATCATTGGGGCTCACTCCCTCACTTTATTCGGTTCTCCACTCGAATGTCACCTCCTTGGAGAGGCCTCCTGGCTCTGTTCTCCAGTATCCTCCGCTTCAGCCTCTTCCCAGTCATCATTCTTGTCCACAGAACTTTTCATGCATACATCAGTGATATATCAATTTGTCATGAGACAGCCTTCATGACAAGAATGTGAGCACCAGAACAAGTGTTGGTGACTATTTGGGGCAAATGAAATTCTTCTTCATTGCTGGTGGGAGTGTGAAATGGTACAACGATTTTAAAAAATAGTTTGGCATTTTCTCTGTATAACTATCTTATAATCTAGCAACTTTGCCTGTAAGTATTGACTGAAAAATACTCAAAACCTGTGTGTGTGTGTGTGTGTGTGTGTGTGTGTGTGTGTGTGTGTGTGTATACACGCAGATGGTAAATGTCCTGACTTATGATGGTTCAACATACAATCTTTCAACTTTACAAGGAAGCAGAAGGAGTATTCACTCAGTAGAAACCAGGCTTTGGATTTTGCAGCTTTGCTCAGGCTGGAGACATTCAGTATGATGCTCCCCAAAGAGGCTGGGCAGCCGCCATGAGCTGCAGTTCCCAGGTAGCCGTGGGTCAGGAGGGGAGACAACTGAGACTCCACAGAGTTCATCTTTCCAGCTTTTTGGGCATTGTGCTTTGTGTTTTTGAATCAGACAATTTCTACTAAATGACCATCTGTGCCTCTGTGTCTCCTGCTTCTGGCAAGAAGAAGACAATCATGTTGAGATGGAGCCCAGCACCAGCACGAAGGTGGTGAGACACCAACATCCACTGTAAGTGAGTTAGGACTCCTGCCACGGGCGATCTCCACGTCTCTTTGTTTGAGTGCTAGGATTGAACTCACAGGCTTGTGCACGCTAGGCAAGCTCTCTACCACTGAGCTACACCCTCGTCCTGATTCTGACCATCTTAAAGGTTAAGAGGTGAATCTGTGATGCAGTGAATCCATTCAATTCACAGTCATCCCAAAGAAAACAGCTAGGCTGACGGATGACGTGGAAAAATGACTTGTCACGTGGATGGATGACCAGCTACAGAAATACACACTGCCTAGCCTGTTGTCGACCTGGGCTAAGGCAAGCTGCCTTCGTGCGATGCTAAAACGGTGTACAGATGAGCTACATACATGTCAACATTTATAGTCAGCCCTGGGTGTTCCCAATGCTTCACGTCGTTGAGTCATGTCTGGGAATTGGGGATGGGAAATATTTGCCAGAATAAATATCTGATGTCAGTGTAATGAGCTTGTTCTGGAAGTCTGTGCCAGAGTGTACATCCAGAGCCCAGGACGATGCCAGGACTCAAGGCTTTCAAAGACCAGGATGCTGCCTCGGGTGGCGATGTTACAGGATCTCAACTAAAGCCCTTCCTAATCCACCGCTGGGAGGAGCCTGGAGCATTTCAGAGTTGAACAAGCATGCGCTTCCGTCTATTTTCACCCCCATGAGGACTCTGGATGGTACCAGCAGGGTTTGAAGTCTGAATTTTGAACCGTTTTATTCTCAGGCAAGAGAAAATTGTAGGCAAAACAACATCCCATTCCATATTCTTCTGATCTCAGACAGTGTTCTGGGGCACGCACGGCAGACATCCTGAAGTATAGCCTTTGCCTCTGAACACAACCTCGCTCCTTCAGCTAATGGACCAAGACAAAGCAGCTGCGTCTAAGGCATGCTGTTTACGCCCAACATTTGCTTGGGCTGTTGAAATAGCTGAATCTGGCCACATGCTCTTACAGTCTCAGGTTTTATTATGCTAAATGCCATCCAGAATCATGCTGCAACAGGAGAAAAAGCCACGCAGCAATGCAAGAATGGCATTTGCAAGAAAGTTTTGAAGATGTGTGTGAATGATTTGAAGGCCTTACTGAAGCTTCTGCTGTCGAGGGCTTGGTAACAAGACATTCGTGTTTGGAAATAGTTAGAGCTGGACATTCAAGAGTTTGTTGACATGGAGACTAAAGAGATTGTTAACGAGGGGCTGATCAACCCAGAGGAAGAAAAGAAAGTGAGACAGAGGGAGAATCATACCCGAGGCACTAAGAAAGTTCACAGCAAAGAAACTGGCGAGGATTGCTCCTCTCCACAACGGTAGACCCATGGGGGGAGAAATGGATGCCAATTGCAAGAAATTCCAAAGAGCTGACAGGCAGACACGGGATGCTCTTTCTTGCTATGAAGAAATATGTAATGAAAAGAAGAAATAAACTGTACAGTCAAATTTTCCAATCTTCCCAAGGAACATGGCAGCTGCTAAACAAGGGAGTGGCGATGCCCCACTGCTATCGATGCCCCACTGCCGGCCACCAGCTGCTCCTGAGCCTCATCCAAGTGAGAGGAATTGGTGAGCTGCACCCCCGTCACCCAGCAGGTCATGTTAGTTCCTTGCTTCAAACATTCTTCAGGCCCAAAGCACTTGTAGCTCTGTGTGTGTGTGTGTGTGTGTGTGTGTGTGTGTGTGTGTGTGTGTGTTTGTGTGTAGAGTGCTCCCACGGTCACGCTGTTCTCACAGGATCCCATAAATTACACTGGTCTGTTATAAAATAGGCTTTGTGTTAGGTGATTTTGCCCAGCTGCAGGCTAACTAAGTGCTCTGTGTGTGTGTTTAAGGTAGGTCAGGCTAAGCAAGCACGCTCAGGAGGTCAGGTATTCTAAATCCATGGATTGCAAATGTCTCCTTGCAATATTTTTAACTTATAATAGGTTTATCAGAATGTAACCTCATTGAAAGGAATATCTATATCTCTATCTATTTATTTATCTATATTTGTCTATCATATCTACCTAGATATAACAGATATATACTCTCATGGAGTTTGTATCTCATATATATATGTATATATGAGGTACTCGCCTCTCATGTATAAACTCCATGAGAGCAGGGACTTCATTCATCTTCTTTACTTCGTGTGTGTGTGTGTGTGTGTGTGTGTGTGTGTGTGTCTGTTACTGGGGATTGAACTCAGGGACATTCTACCTCTGGGTTACACCCCCAGCCTTCTTTAAAATTTTTTCTTTGTTTTGAAACAGGGACTCACTAGGTTGCTGAGAGTCTTGCTACAGTGCTAAGCCTGGGCTCCAACCCGTGATCCTCCTGTTTCAGCCTCCCAAGTACTGGGATTATGGGCATGCCTCACCACACCCGGCTTCTTTACTTCTCCATCTCCAGTTCCTGGGAGAGGCACTAGAATGTAAGAGCAACCTAAGAAAACTTTATTGAGTTAGTTAATCTTTGTGGCCTGGCTCCCATGCCCTTCTCACTCCAGAGGCACTTTAGACAAGGCTGTTTGTCCCTGGCCTTCCAAGTTGGTCCCTCAGAATGGTGCATAGGTCTGACCTCCCTGTTGGACAGGACTCTTATCTCCCTTTCCTGGACTCCATACCTTTATTAATATGTTCTAAAAAAGGGCAGCAAGATGGGCACAGAAGAGGGTTAGCTTTGGAGTCAGAATAGACCAGAGTTCAAATCTTAGGTTGGCTACTTAATAGCTCTGTGTTATTTGGTTTTTCTGAGCCTCAGTTCCCTTTCATGTAAAATGGTGCTAATAATACCAACCTGGCAAACTTGTTGGAGGGTAGAGATGATGTGCGTTTATAGTTCAGAGTAGGTACCAGTAAGCAGTCGAAGCTAGGGTAATTTTATCTGATGATGATGATGATGATGATGATGGTAATAATGATAATGATAACTAAACTAGCCTGGTTTGGGGACCCTCTGTCTCATCAGAGGGCCTGGGTTGGGGTAGAGAGAGCAGCAAAGGGACAGATGACATGAAGGACCCTCTCCCTGTCCTCTCTGTGCTCCCTGGCAGCTCCATGCCAACGCCTGGCTCCCCCCGCATCCTGCCCTGGTGATTTCTTTTCTCATCCGACTCACCGCTCCACTGCTGCTAAGTTCACATTTACATTTGAAATCCATCCTGAGTCTGTTCTTTTGGCTCCAGCCTCAGGGGGGTTTCTTTCCTACCCTGGTTCTGCCAACCAAAGCCCTGGCTCTTCCTCCAGGGACCTGTCATCTGAAGTCTGAGTGGGTGCCTGTCTCCCTGCCTGACGGGTGCAACTCAGGGCTCCCATGGGCTGACTAGCAGACAGGCTTTGCCAAGGCCTGATCCCAGACATTAATCCTGCTGAAGGGGACAGAGCTCCGTTCCCTGAGCAGGACAGACATCTGAGCTCCTTAACTCGGTCGCCAGGCCTGGCGATGTCCTTTTGGTTTCAAGGACCTTCTCTTCAGAGGACATAGCCTCCATTCCCCTGTCCCACTCTATGCAGCATGGGCCCCGGGGTACACATAGCACTACCACAAAGACTCTGCACTCAGTAGTCTCCTGGATGGTGAGAGATCTTATGTAGGAAGTCTTGAATTCGTGTAGCATTAGTATAGTAGAGCTTTGTCCTTCCCTTTCAAAGATGTTTTAGTTCTTTGGGGTCCTTTGTTCTAAATGAATTTTAGACTCAGTTTATCAATTTCTTCAAAAAAGTTGTTGGGATTTTTAGTAATCTTTTGTTGAATCTATGGAGAAATATTTAAAATTCATTTTTATAATGATAAAAGTATCAGGTCTTCCAATCCATGAACATGGTATCTCATTTGCTTAGAGCTCTCTTAACTTCTTTTAGTCAGTCATTTGACAGTCCTTGTCTTTTGGAGTTTCGAGAGTATTTGCAATTTTTGAAACACATTTGTTAAGTCATGATTTATATACAGAGAATTCATCTTTTTTTGTTGTTGTTGTGCAGCCTTATGAATTTGACAACTGCCTATAGTTATGAATCAACCACCACAATGAAGGTACGAAACATTTGCCTTTAAAAAATTTTCCCCACTCCTTTTCCTCATGTCCCTCAATCTCTGTTCCTGGTACCTACTGATCTGTATTCTATTCCTCTAATTTTGCCTTTCCTAGAACTAAACCATTTACATTTGGTAAAATTATTTATATGGTTACATTCAAATATATCATCATACTCTTTTTGTTTCATCTCTTCTTTGTTGCTTCTCTTTTCCTGCCTTCTTTTGGATTGGTTTAGCAGTTTTTCCTTATTCCATTTTATCTCTGCTATTGACTTATTAGACATATCTTTTTTATAGTGATTGCTCTAGAATTTACAATGCCCATCTTTAACTTACTACAGTGCAACTTCATATAATGTTATAATAGAGCACTTTTATTTCCTCACTCCCATACATTCTATTAATATTGCCATAAATTGTACTTACACAAGTTATAAATCACAGTACATCCTTACTATTTTCTCTCTAGATAGTCAATTATCTTTGAAAGAGATGACAATGAGAAAAATGTATTTACGCTAATCCTCACAATTTTTTATGCTCTTGTTCTCTTTGGGTAACCCTAAATTTCCATTAGGTATCATGGGCATCTGCAGGAAGGTGTTCCTTTAACATTTCTTGTAGTGCGAGTCAATTTTTGTTGATCTGAATAATTTCTTATTTTGTCTTCTTTGTTTCTGAAGAGAGTTCTTCTGGGTGTAAAATTATTTATTTGAAAGTTCTTTTTTTTTTTTTCTATCTCTAACTATAAAGAGAATCCTCCTCCTGGGTGTGATGATGCACACCTGTGATTCCAGTATGAAGACTGGAAGGATTGCAGTACTGAGGCTGAGACAGAAGCATTGCAGGTGTGAGGCAATTTAGTGAGACCTCAGCAACTTGGTGAGGCCTTGCTTCAAAATAAAACATAAAAAGGGATAGGTTGTAGTTTGGGGGTAGGTTCCCTTGGTTCGATCCCCAGTGCACGCATGCACGTGCATACACACACACACAGAAAATAAAAAAAAGATAAACCTCCATTTTCTTTGAGACCACAGAGTTTCTGATGAGAAACCAGCTATAATGCTTCTCCTTGTTCCTCTGTATTCAATTTTACTTTTTTCTACTGCTTTTAAGACTTTTTATCTTGTTTTAGCAGCTTATATTTACCCTAATTCTCACCATTTCTGATGTATCTGGATGATGTTGTCTGTGTGTGTGTGTGTATGTGTGTGTGTGTGTGTGTGAGTTTCATGTATGAGGTTCTTTGAACTTCTTCAATTTATGGCTTATCTTGTATTAAATTTGGAAAATTCTTGGCCACTATATTTTCAAATATTTTTCCTCCCTGTTTGGAACCCCAGATACATATATATATATACATTTAGACAATATTTTTGGATACTCTGGTCTGTTTTGATTTTTTTCTTTGTGTTTCTAGTTTGGATAATTTCTGATTGACCTGTTTTCAAGTTCACTGATTCTTTCTCCTACTGTAAATTATTCTGATAAATTCATCAAAACAATTCTTTATCTCTGATCATGTTTTGCAAAATTATTTCTTGCATTTCCATTGGACTCTTTTTCAAAAATAACCTCTTTCTTTTTGCTAAGTTTTCTCATCCATTCGAGCATGTTTTTCACCTCTCTCCCTACATCCTTCAACATAGCTATTTTAACATAGTTATTTTCTAATCTGGTTTTCTTGGTGTTTATCTCTCTGGGAGTTTGTTGAACTTCTTGTGTCAGTAGGTTGAGAGTTTTCAGAGTTAAAAAACAAATCTCATCCATTATTTCTTCAGATATCTACCCACACACCTTTCTCTGGGACTTCAATTGCATATGTGGACTGTCTGCACTTATGTTTGGATAGTTTCTATTCTACTTCATAAACTATATTTATTCTATAATTGTCTAATTTTTTGCTAATATTACTTAGCAAAACTTTCACATCAAATATTGTTTCCTTTTTTAGCTGTAGAAATTTATTGAATCCTTTAGCCAATGTTTGGCAGCTTTTTTTTTTTTTTTTTTGCATATAGCTCTTGTGCATATTATGTTACATTTGTATCTAAGTATTTCAATCTTTTGGTATTAGTGCAATGGTATTGCTCTTTCTATTTTTGAATTTCAATCTTTCATTGCTGCTATATTGGAAAGCAACTGATTTTTGTACATTGGCCTTATATCTGGAAACTGCTATACTCACAGTTTCTGAAGCTTTTGTCTTAGTTTTTCGATTCTGTGGGATATTCTACAGATAATTAAGTCATTTGCAAATAGGGTCTTTCCAAACTGTACACTTTTTTTTTTCAGTGCTTGGAATCAAACCCAGGTACTTGCACATGCTAGACAAGTGCTCTACCACCCAGTCTGAATTGTTTACATTTTATTCTTTTCTATAGCCTTATTATATAACCAGTCTTTCCAATATGACCTTGAATGGAAGTGGTGAGAGAACATTTTGGCTGTATTTCCAGTCTTTGGGGGTGGGAGGAGGTGTCCAGTCTCTTATTGTTAAGAATCTGTAGGTTTGTCTTTTTTTCCTCCCTCCCTTTTCCCTTCTCTCCATAGATGGTCATTATCAAGTTGAAGAAGTTCCTATTTATCCTCAGTTTACTGAGGGCTTCTATGATAATGGGTGTTGGACTTCATCAAATGCATTTTTTACATCAATGATAAGCTCATATAATTGTTCTTCTTTTAGCCTATTGATACGGTAGATTACAGTGGCTGATTTTTGAATGTTGAACCAGCCCTGCGTACCTGGGATAATTCCCACTTGGTCATGGCATATAATGCGTTTTATGCCTTCTTGATTTGATTTGCTAATATGCTTTAAGGATTGTCTTGTAGTGTTCATGAGACATACTGGTTTGTAGTTTTCCTTTCTCATAATACTCTTTACCTAGATTGGGAACTAGAGTAATACTGGTGCTGGCATCCCCATGGTATTTTTATATAATATTTTATGTCAAATTAAGTAAAGAAAAAGAGAAAAAAATAAATTATTAGTATAAATTTTACCATTCACCTTTATGTTGTATAATTCCAGTTTTAAATGCAAATAGAAGAGAATTTAACTCATTTGCAGGATTTTCAGACACAGTTTGAATTTTGTAGCTCATTGCAAACTTGCATCTCTTTTCTAAAAACATACTTTTATTGGTGCATTGCAATTAAGCATCACAATGAGGTAGGGAGCGACAGAAACATACATGTGCACAGGACTTGGTGTGTTTTCTGCTGGGTCCCACCCCACTCCCTCCCCTTCCTTGTACATGCCGTTGAGATTGGCCTTGATAATTTTGTATATGGACATAGCATTATTTGAACTGCTGCCTTCCTCAAGTCTCCTTCTTACCAGAATGTCAGAAGTGCCGTGCGAGGCTAACCCACAGTGCTCATTTCACTCCTTGGTACCCGCATATTCTGCCAGCATTGCATCCCGCTTGGTGATGGGTGAGGAGGGACTGACGGAATTGAAAGATGCCTCAGCTATTCTCTCCAGCATCAAAGGTCAGCTAATGCCAGGTGGTAACACAGGTCGTGGGGACCTGCCAGGGTTTCCTGGCCACTCATCTTTCATGACCTTCTTCCCCATTTGCATCAAGTTCAGGCTTCAATGAAAAGCAAGGCCTACTGGCAGGGGGTAGGGGGGTTGTCAGCCCCCCAGATACTCACGCATGCAACCTTGCACTCACTTTTAAAAATTATGACTAATATACAAAATGTGGGCAGTTCCCATTTTAGCTAATTTTTAAATGAACAGCTCAGTGACATTAAAAAACATTCAGGTTGCTGTGCAGCCGTCACCACCATCCGTCTCCAGGACTCTTCTCATCTTCCCAAACCCATGCAACTGGCACTACTCTTTTCTTCCCTCAAGGCTTCCAGAAACCACCGTCCTCCTTTCTGTCTCTATGAATCTGACTCCTACAGGCGTCACAGGTTAGTGGAATCATACTTGTTTCTTTCACATAGCATAATGTCTTCAAGGTACATCCACATTGTAGAATGTTAGAATGTTAGAATTTATTTCCTTTTTAAGACTGAAAAATGTCCCATTTTATGCTTATACCACGTTTTGTTTATCCACTCGTCCCTCGGTGGAAATGCGGGTCACCTCCACCTTTGGGCTATTGGGAATAGCGCTACAACGAACCTGGGTACATAAATATTTGTTCAGATCCTCACTTTCCTTTTTTTTTTTTTTTTTTGGTGTAATTCTAAAAGTGAAATTGCTGGATTCTATGGCAAGTCTGTGTTTAATTTTCTGAGGACTGCTGCGCTGTTCTCCATAGGGGCGGCACTGCTTTATATTTCCACCCACAGTGCACAAGGGTTCCAATTTCTCCACATTCTCAGTAACCCTTGTCGTTGTCTGGTTTTGTCTGTGGCTGACAGGAGTCATCCTAATGGGTTGGCAGTGGTACCTTGAGTGTGTCTGATCTCCTGCACATCTTGAGGTGTCATGAGCACTTATAGTGGACACACACATGCTTCCCTCAGCTCGTACCCATCCTCTGTTGGCCCTCCACTTGCAAAACACAAATTCCAAGATAAACTCGTTCAGAATTTCAGAATGGTGATAACAGGGTACTAAACCAAGTGTGAGGTCCTTCCAAGCAACTACACAGGTCCCATTTCTGAGAAGCCAACCTTGCTTCTGCTGGTTGGAGCTGGAGTTGGAGCCGGGCCAATGGGCTGTGAAAGGAGAGGGAAGATACAGGAGGTGCCCAGGCTCTTGCCAGTCTCCTGAGCCCTGTGCCTTCCCAGCTGGTATACCTTTGCCAGATTCTGCATCCTGCCACAGCCCTCTGCCCCTCACTACCATTCAGTCCTGCCAATCTCAAACCTGATTTCACCTGGCCACTCTGCACCCCCTCCCCCAGCATCCCTCTCCAGGACTCTCCAGCCTTAAGTGTCCACATACCAGACAGTAAGCTTGGTGCTGCCTCTCCTACACCTGTCATATCTCTTCGACCAGATGTTGAGACTCCCAGGAGTAATGGTGGGGGGTCTGTGTCTCCTGCTGCTGGAAATACATCACCAAAGCTTGCACCTGGTTGCTGAAACCTTCCCTTCTTCCTCACCCATGAGAACAACTCTGCATGTCCTCCTCACTAGCACACTTGCACCCCCTTGAATTTGCTATTCTTCAGACCCAAGACCTCATGCATGCTAGGCAAGTGTTCTGCCACTGAGCTTTGTCTCTAGCCCTTGAATTTGCTATTCTGCAGCTGTGAATGCCTACCCTTCCCACCCCTACCGGGCTAGATCCCACCCATTCTTCAAGGCCCACCAAAGTGCAGTGGAGATGGCATGGATTTGCAACTTAGAAATAACTTGTTCTAGCTGGGTATGGTGGTGCACGCCTCTAACCCCAGAACCTGGGAGGCCTTTGCAGATTTGAAGCCAGCCTCAGCAACTTAGTGAGACCCTTGACAACCCAATGGGGCCATTTCAAAATAAAAAACAAAATAGGACTGAGGATGTAGCTCAGAGGTAGAGCGCTCCTGGGTTCAATCCTTAGTATAAAACAACAACAACAACAACCTCCTTCTAAGTCCTAACCCTGTTACTTTCTAGCTATCTGGTCTGTACAAATAATTACCCTGCCCTGGGTGTTTGTGCCCTCATTTGCAAATTTGGGTTGGAAATTAACACTGAAAAGGGCTGTCAAGAAATTTAAAAACATAGCAAGACACTATAAAGAATTCATGTATGCAGATATATTTGAAACAGATTAAATGGACATCTTTCTAGAAAAGTCAAACTTACTAAAAGTGATTAAAAAAGAAAGCACAGCCCTATGCTAATTGAAATAAATTGAATTGGAAGTTTAAAGTCATCACATAAATAAATATGCCATGCTTAGATTATTTTACAGATGACTCCCAACATGTTCCCTGTCTCAGGGAACATATCATTCCAGAAATTAGAAAGAGGGGAGTGCTCCCAGCGAATTCTATTAGATATGATAATCTTGATAACTAATAATTAGATGAGAATATTATAGAAAGAAAGATTATAATTCAAATATTTCTCATGATCACAGCTATAAAAGTCACTACCACTGTGAAGTTGCTGAACTACTTATTAAATTATTGCAAAAATAATCACATATGATGACCAAGTTTGGACTATCTCAGGAATTTAGCCATTAGTTAATAAAGAAAAATCTATGGAGGATTTTTTGTCATGCTAACAGATATTATATCTAATCAAAATGTTCAAAACATTTCTGGAGAAAATTATTGAAAGATATTCAAGACCTAAATGTGGAGAGATATATTCATAGATGAGAAAAGTTATTACAGTAAAGATGACTATTTTCCTTAAATAGTTCTATAGATTCCATCAAATTCCAATCAAAATCTTAACAGCATATTTTGAGGAACTTGACAAGCTGATTATAAAATTTATAAGAGAAAGAATGAGGAGAAAAAAATAGCCAAGATACAACTGGAGAATAAGACAGGGGCCCGGCTATTTCAGATATCAGGATTCTGAAAGCCACAGAATTAGTATTGGCACATTGACTTAATAAAAAGGCCAGTGGAAGAGGACGGAGTGTCTAGAAAATAGACCTGCATGCATATGGAAAGTATAAATGATAAAGCAGTCACGGAGGACGGGTGGGGAGAGATAACTATGCGGCAGCAATTGGTTATCCATATGGGGGGAAAAAATCAAATCCCTAACTCAGAATACCAAGAAAATCAATTCCAGATGGAGAGAGATTTGAATGTGAAATGCAAAGCTTTAAATATTTTAGGAGAAAATATAGACTATTTGTATGACCTTGGGTATGGAAAGATTTCTTTACCAAAGCACTAAAAGTGCAAACCACCAAAGGAAAGATCGAAAAATTTGACTACATTACAATAAAGACATTCCGTTCATCCAAAGACTATGGGAAAGTAAACAGACAAGGCTCGGGGGGGAGGAGGTGTTGGAGACATGGAATCAATAAATGACTCTTATTCTAAACGGATCAGGGACTCCTAAAAAATCACCAGAAGAGCAACAAAGGGGGGGAATTAAGAGCACAAACAGACATTTCACCAGGGAAGAAGCCTGAAGGCTAGTAATCATTTGGAAAATATCTTTAGTTTCACCAGTAATCAGGGAAATGAAAATTAGGAACGCAGAGACTGGCATTTTACACCCACTCTTCTGGCAAAAATTTCGGAGCCTGACCAATTTGGGTCTGGCTGTGGAACAATGGAAACTCTTGTACACTGGAAACAGACACAGCCACAGCACAAAACTCTTGCACTGTCTTGGAAAGTTGAACAACCCACGCCCCACCCCCAATGAGCCAGCAATTCCTCTCCTAGAATACATCCCAGAGGATCTCCCATGCAGGTGGCAGGAGACCTGTACAAGAATAGCTGCCTCCTCTGTAATAAGAAACAGGCCAGGAAGAAGTCCTCCAAATGGAAACAATAAAGCAGAAACAACTCCAATATCCGCAGAGAGGAGGATGGACAGAGACACATTCCCACGACAGAACACTAAGCATCAGTGTGATGAATGGGCCACAGGTATGCACGTCCACGTAGACACGTCTAGAAACAAGGGCGAGTAAGAAAGCCGTGGACAGAACATTCCAAGCACAGCGAGGGTGTTTTTATAGAGGTCAGCCACAAACAACGCCAAACAATGCTGCACCGTGCTGGAGACACACATGGTGAAACCTCAAAGAAAAGACAGGATAAATTCGGAGTGCAGGTCAGGGGCCCCTCTGGGAAGCCCTGGGGGAGGCCAGCCTGGGCTTTCAGAGCTCTTGGAAATATTCTACCTCTCAAGCTTTGCTTCTTGCAGTTTGTTTTATTATTCTACTACATAATTTGGTAATTTGCACACTCGTTATATGGAATTTTTATACACATCAAATACATTGTAAAAAGAAGAGATTTAAAGACGTGCTATAGGACAAGCTCCCAGCACAGGGTCTTGTGCACATGAATAACTCCAGGGAAGATTGCCTGCGCTCTTGTTGAAGTCAAGCATGGCGCTACGTGACTCCTGCGCCTGGTCTCATTCCATCTTCACGTCAGCTCTGTGCTATGCACCAGTTTTACAGGTGAGGAAACAGACCTCCAGAGAGGTTAAGCACATCGCCTTAGGCCCCTCATCTGGGAAGGGGATCTGAAGGGCCAGCCCAGGTCCCTGGGAGTCCAGACTGGTCCCTGTCAGCCACTGGGTTCCCTCCGCTCATGGATCAGGAGCTCAGTAAGTGGCAAGGCCGCTCTGCTCCCCTGGGATTACACAGCAGCTCCTCCTCCTCGTCAGCGGTCACACTGAATCTTGCATTCTTCTTGCACACTTCTCCAGAAGCTAATACACAGATGACACTGACACCCGGTGCTTCCTGAGTTTCCTATGCCTGGAGGCAGGAGTGGAGGCCCAGCAGCCAGAGGGCCTTGAGCAGCGGCCGTCTTAGCAGCATCTCCGGATGCAGAGGGGCTCTGCCGCCATCCTTCACTTGCTGGGCTCAGAGAGTTGTCATCTCCAAAGGGCTGGCTGGGCCCTTGCCTGGGAATCCTTGCAGCCAGCAAGGGATGGAGCGGTAGTGGCATTGGGCTGGGATCTTGTTCCTAATCCCTGTTGGCTCCAGGGCCTCAGGGAATGGAGATAAAATTCACTCATGGTCTAATCTGGCATCACAGCAGATAGACCCTGCACCCCAAAACTAGGAGAATGGCTGGCCCTGCTCCACCCAACACCCAGCACCTTCCCTCACAAGGGCCCTGCCTGGGAACACCTTCCTGCCCTGCAGTGGGTGGGCCACACCCTCCCCTGGGACCTGGACCTGCCTGCGTAGGAGCCCAGGAGCTTCCCTGGATGCAGCCCACTCTAGCCTCGGCCCTTCTCGCTCTCAGAACCCCCGCAATGGACCACCCTAGACCTACAAAGAGGTGCCCAGGGTCCACACTCCCCACTGCCCAGTGGAGGGAAGAAGTAAGAGACCCCGGGTCACCAGGGCCCGGCCTGGCGGGGGCTAGGGGGCGGGCTATGACTCGAGGACCTGAGGACCAGGGAGGAAAGTGGAGGGAGAATAGGGGGGCAGGTGCATGATTTAGGGCCCAAGGAACCAGCACAGGAAATGACTTGGGACCCTTGTTAAGGCTGAGAAGATCCTGAAGGACCCAACCACAAGAAGGAGAGGGCAGGAGAGGAGAGAGCTGCTCACCTGCTCAGCCCCAGAGCACCCGGGATGGACGGCAGACCTGAGAAAGGACTTCTGGGTCACCAGGGCTCAGGGACACTGACCATCAGTGGGGTGAGGATGCCAATGAAGGCCTCTCCCCGGCAGGCAAACTCCAGCCAGCCTGTCCTGGACTCGGGAGCTGACTGGAGCAGGAAGGATGGCAGGACCTCTGGATGCCCCTCCTACCAGGACCCGTTGTCCTTCCTGTACTGAGAAGACCACTCTGGGTCACGCTGAGAAGGCTGAGGTGCACTGAGGGGGGCATGGCCTGTCCAGCCTGGACGAGACGCAGCTATGAGGGTGGCTTCCTCCTCTCTGCCCCGTCTGCCGGGTTCTGGACTTCACCCTCACGGTGGCCCAGATTGGAGTCACCTGTCCTCTTCGGGGACAGGTGAGGAGGATTATCTGTGCCTGCCACCCTGATCACCTTGAGGGGGAAAGATAATTAGGAGGACACAGAGGAGAAGGAGATGGAGAGGGATGAGCAAAACAACAGCAAAACACAGGAAGATGGACAGAGGGCCATGGGCAGCAGACAGCTGGCCATGCTAGAAGGCAGTCTCCAGTGGTGTACCACAGGGCTCTGTTCCCAGGCCGGGGCTCTTGGCCAACTTGGAAGAAGAACTACAAAAACAAACCACCCAGATCCACAGAGGCAGAACCCCAGGAGGGACACTGACGCCCTGTTGGCCTGCAGCTGATCGCAGGGTGAGATTAGACAGATGGAATTTAATACAGACGCTTTCAAAAGTTCTGTGTTTAGGTTCAGAGATTATGTGCGGGCACCCGGGGAGGGAGGAGCGCCCGGTCAGCACTTCCTGTGGAGCCGAGCTGGAGGCTCCGCCGTGGATGGAGAGCTGGAGGCTGGAGGCTGGCGCTGGGGGAGGTGAGTGGCGGGGCGGGACGAGGCCAGAGCCCACTGCCCCTGGACCGGCCGGGCCACCTGGGGCTGCCCTGCAAGGCAAGGGAGCCAGTGCAGGTGTGGAGAATGTTCTGGAAGGCAGCAGAGTAAGAGAAGACAGAAAACAGCAGCCTCGGCAGGCTGCGGAGTCAAACAGAGACCTGGGTGGTAACCCCAGCTTCAGCACTTCCTGGGACCCCACCATCCCTTCACCTCTAGGAGCCTCTGTTCCTGCCAGTAAAATGGGGGTGAGCAGAGCTCCTGCTTCTCGGGGTCCTGCGAGGCTCTGTGGGGAACTGAGCCCAGGGCTGCACTTGTTGGGCTAGGCCGCAGCCTCCCTCTCCCTGGGTCACCATCCCGACTCCTTGGTAGCAGGTTTCTAAGTAGAAGTTTTTGTTTTTGTGTTTTTAGTACTAGAGGTTGAACCCAGGAACATTCTATTTCCAAGCTACACCCCCAGCTCTATTTAATTTTTTATTTGGAAACAGTCTCACTAAGTTATTGAGGGTCCTCACTAAATTGCTGTAGCTGGCCTCTAACTTTCGATCCTACTGTCTTAGTCTCCCGAATACTGGGATTATAGGCATGCACCACCATGCCCTGCTTCTAAGTGGAGTTTTAATAGTGCCAAGTAAATACCACCACTAACCCCAGTATCTGAGTCCTCCCCTGTGACCCTCTCCACCTCCCCACCCCTACTTACAGTCACTTACTTGGACTTACTTGCTGGGTGCTGGCCGTACTAAGGCCCTTCACAGTTGCAGTAGGTTCTGAGTTCAAATCAGGCCCCGACACTCCTTAGCTCAGTGTCAGGAGAAAATTGCTAGTTGTGGTTTCTTTATCCCTGAAAAGTGAGTTGGACATGCTGCATGGGTCAGAACCAAGAAGGAAATGTTCTCTGCTGCACCACCCCGAGTGCCGGAACAGTGCCTGGCACGTAGTAGGTGCTCACTAGCTAATGCTACAATCACGAGCATACAATGGCATCAACTGTTCTCCCTGAGGAGCTGGGCAGAGACCAGGGCCAGGCAACACCAGGGCTCTGCTCGCTGGGCAGACCGTCCCCCACTCCGCCCTTCTCCCAGGTTCTGTTTCCTGCCTGGGCCTGGACTCGGACCAGGATCAGGAAGGCACCCGGCCAGCTGTCCGTCCTCCTCCGGCTTCCTGCTTATCTGCCTGCAGCAGCCCAGGGACCCAGCGCCAACTGGCCCGGTGCGCCCAGCCTGGCAGTAGCTGAGCAGGGTCCAGGTGGCAGGGGGTGGAACCGGCTCTGGCCTGGGTGACCTTGGCAGGGCTGAGCCCACAGTCAGGTGTGATCCCTCCATCCAGGTGCTGGGGCCACAGTGTCCTGGAGCTGCCTGCTGGGGAGTGAGGTGGGGGGGGTGTCAAGCAGAGGGGTCTCAGAAGCCCCCACCCAGCCACAGCTGCCCAATCTTCATCCATTCCACATCCAGGGCTCATAGGGGAAGATTTTCTTATTTTTCTTTTTGAATTTCAGTTCCTGTATTTGAAAGCAATTCTGTGAGACCAGAAGCTCTGAACTACCTGGCAGCTCTCACTTCTGGGCTCTGAGCCTCTACATTTCTAAATTTTGAAATTCTTAGAATCCTGAGTTCTGGGTTTATAAAACTCTAGAAATCTATGAGTCTAATTTCTGGATTCTAAGATGTGCTGGCTCCATGCTGCCCCCTGCAAAATGCACCAGGAAACACAGACGCCAAAGACATGCCAGCCTGGGCCTTTCAGGAGGGGGCTCCTGGGGGCTTGCGCCTCCCCACTGCTCAGGGTCAATCCTGGAGCCCCAAGGTCAGGTCAGGTTAGTGAGCAGATCTTCAGAGGCCCTTCCCCTGGCCCCCCAACAGGAACAGCCCCAGCTGAGCACCCTCCCCCAGACAGCACCCGGCACCCCCAGGCCTGGCCATTTGCACAGCCTCTGGCTCCATCCTAAGCCTGAGGCCCAGGCAGAACTGATCCCTGGGGAAAGGCTGGCAGCCAGAAGAATCCCCTCCATGTATCCACCAGGCAATGCCACCCTGCGCCCAGCCACCAGCCTCTGTGGCCACCTGGAGGGCAGGCCGGGGCACCAGCCTCACTACCTCTTACAGATGGTGACATCTGTCCCTCCCTCCCAACACATAGCCTGCTGTTCAGCCAGGCTTTCCCCCTTACCATCCCCATGCCACCTAGATCCCACCCGAGCCTTTGCTTATACTCTTCCCCTGCCAGAACAGCTTCCCTCTTTCCCTCTCTTTCCAAACCCTCCCTTGTTCAGCAGCTGGGGGATGAGAGGACACCCGGGGCCTCCTGTCCCACCATCTTTGCCTCCCCAGGTGAGGAGGAGGGAGATTAGGGACCTGTATTAGCCAGCTTTTTTGTTGCTGTGACTAACATACCTGACAAGAGCAGCTTAAGGGAGGGAAGGCTTATTTCGCTCATGCTTGGCTCATGGTTTCAGATGTTCAGTCCATGGTTGGCGGGCTCCAAGGCAGAGACTTCCTGGCAGCAGGATGTGGCACAGGAAAGCCGCACAGGGCAGCTGGGAAGCAGAGAGAGAGAGAGAGAGCCAGAAGAAGGGACGACTGTCAGACACAGTCCCCAAGGCCACACCCCAGTCACCCACCTCCTCAGCCAGGCACCGCCTCTGAACCTTGCTGCATTGGGGACCAGTCTTTCAACGTGTGAGCTTGGAGGGGAGATATTCCAGAAGCAAATCATAACAGCAGCCAGACTCTGGCTAGGCATCTTGGGGACTGGGGCTTGAGCACGGGGCTGGGGACAGTCCCCACCTCCAGTTTCATGATGTTGCCCAGAGTTAGCATCTGGCCACCATCATCCCCGTGACCCAACCATGTTGTCCCTCCCTCCACAGGCCTGCTCCAGGCTCCCCGTGTCCACCCTCGCCAGGCATTGGTGGCCCTGCTGCCCAGCTCGGGAGGAGTCGCCCTGGACTGGCAGGGGCCCTTCCCGTGCCTGAGCCACCCTTCCCACCCTCTTCTGCACCGAGTCCTCCAGGCCTCTCCCAGCATGCCTTAGTCCTGCTCTTGAAGGACTGAAGGGACAGAGAGGGGGCGGCCTCGCAGGTGACCTGTCCCGCTGGTGGGATGGGGTTCCACTGGCGTCCAGGAGGCAGATCGGGGCCTCAGAACGGCTCACTGTGTCCCTTCCTCCCGGGAGCTGGAACCTCAGGTGGGGCCTCTAGGGTAGGAGTTCTCTCTTGAGTCCTCCGTCTCATTCCCCCCTCACCAGTTAATGAGCTGGAAACTTCCGTAATGAGGCGACTTCATCATTTAATGGGCTGGAACCACCTCAGAGGGAGTAGAGACGGAGCAGGAGATGTGGCCGGGGGAGGGGGTGCTGGCAGCTCCGGGGCAGCTCCAGGGCAGAATTGCCCCCATTGCCCCCAGTGAGGGTGCTCAGTGAGCAAAAGGGCTCTCCCCATGCCCTGTGGTTATGGTTCTCGCTGGAAAAGTCCCCAAGCCCACGGGACGGAGGGGAAGCCTCCATGCTGCACACTGGCTCTGAGTCATGGCTCCCTCCCCATCAGCGTTGGTGCTCCCCAGAGGCCCTGGAGACCCCCAGTCACTGGCACCCCTGCCCGGCTCCTCTGCAGTGACCTTTCTCTGGGGTCCCCCAACCTGTCCTGCCCTCCTCACTGCTAGGTTTGCAGGAGCTGTTTCCTCTCTGCTGTTCCTTCATCCATCCTTGGGCTCCCTTGCCTCCCGAGTTCCTCTGGCCCGGCCCTTCTCTGCTGTGAACGGCAGCTCACTCCTCTGTCCTGGTCATGGGACTGGAAGCCCCTGGAGGGTCACCTCTGTGTCTGGCCAGTCTGCTTCCCCAGAGCACAGGGCGGCACCTGATGCCTCAGCACTTATGGTCCGCTGACTGCGTGCAGGGCTGGGCTCAGCTCTTTGCAAGCATTAACCTTCACTGTCATCTTGAAGGATGTGCTGGAGACAGGATGGAATCGGGACTGGGAGCGCAGACTGGAAGGCCAGGCCACCTGGCTCTGAATCTGGCTCTGAATTTACTGGCCGGGCGACCTCCACTGAGTCACACGAGCTCCGAGTGCCTCATGTGAAATGGAATGAGCAATGACAGCACCTACATCCTGGGGTAGCCCCAAGGAGTTGAGTCACACACACACACACACACACACACACACACACACACACACACACACACACACCCTGGATACAGGGACTGGAGTATCCTAAGTGCCACATAGTGTCAACTACATGCATCTCCCCCATTTTGCAGATGAGGACAGCTTCCCTCTCTCTGTCCTTCCCATCTCCTGCGCCAGCGACTAAGCAAACCAGAGAGCTCAAGTAGATGCTTGAATGCTTGTTTACCACAGGCTTCTATGCCAGCAGAGTTGGTAAGCTCACCGTATATAAATCCATCATCGTTCGATGTGCTAGCAACAACAAAAAATGCAAGTGAAACAATAATACTACTTATCACCATAACAAAACCACAAAAGATGCACAAAGAGATCCACGCCCACCCCTCCAAAAAAGTGTACAAAGACCTCCCAGTGAAAAGTGCAATGAAAATGGTCAAAGACACCAACAGACACTCCACAGCAGATTTATGAGTTAAAGCCATACCTGGGAAACTGAGACAGGAAGATTTCAGGTTCCAGGCCAGCCTCAGCAACTTAGCGAGGCCCTCAGCAACTTAGTGAGATCAAATAAAAAATAAAAAGGGCTCTGGGTGTAGCTCAAAAGACCCCCCCCAAAAGATTTATGATAGTTAATGAGCACATGACAAGATGCACAATATTACTAGTTAACTGGCACATGTAGATGAAAGCCACAGTGAGATACTCTGTTCCCACTAACATGGCTGAAATTAATGTGACCGACCTTATCAAGTGCTGGTGAGGATGGAGGGACACGGGCCCCCTGCTCTGTGGTGCAGACGTGGGCAGGTGCAGCCATTTGGGGAAACGGTCTGGCGGCCTCTTACACAGTTAAACATATGCTAGCTATGACTTAGTAGTTCCAGCTATCCGCCCCCAGAGAAATGAAACATACATCTACAAAGTCGATTACAAGCAGTTTTATTTGTATTAGTCCCAAATTGAAAACCACTCAAAATGCCCATTTCTTTCAGGCTTCTCCCGAGACATTGCTTCATTAAATCACTGGCACAAGAATCAACTTGCATCCACCTCAGCTGCCATTCCCATCGCCGACTCAACCCATCCCTGGACCTGATTGGCCAGGTCTGGGGCTCTGCCCATTTGGAATCTGGCATCTTTCCTCAAGAACAATGAGAAGCAAGAAGGCCCCCAGTACTTGGGAGGCTGAGACAGGAGGTTCGCAGGTTTGAGGCCAGCCTCAGCGTCTTAGCTAGGCCCTATTTCAAAAAATAAAAAGGACTAGGGATATAGCTCAGAGGTAGAATGTCCCTGGGTTCAATCCCCGTGAGAGAGAGAGAGAGAGAGAGAGAGAGAGAGAGAGAGAGAGAGAGAGAGAGAGAAAGAGAGAGGTGAGAAGGCCGAGTGAGGGTCTGGCTAGGAGAATCTGCATCTGTGGCTGATGGGTAGACTCAGAGTTGGGGCAGCTAAGAAAGATCTTGTGAGAACCTGCCCACATCCTCCAGCTAGGGAGGGTGGTGGCTGCTACCAGCTCACATCTGGGCCCTTTTCTGAAGACTTGTCCCTAGCTGGATAGAGCTAACTGACTCACCTAGAAATGTGGGGATGCCCTCCTTTCCCTGGGATGACCTGCAGCCAGTCATTGGCTGACACAGGGCTACAAAAGGTCCTGCTCCTTGCCCTAAGTGGGACAGCCATAACGTGCTACATCTGCTCTAGACCCCATCCAAGCCCAACCCTTGTCTGTCTTACACTGCCTTCCCCGTGTCCCTTCTTCTGAGTGTGCACCCCAGTAATCCTGCATCTCCTGCACAGGTCCACTCTGACCCTCACCCGCAGGCAGGCCTGGGTTCTGCTCTTCCCTGCATGGGGACATTAGTCCTACCTCATTAGGCTCTGAGCAACACAGAAGGACTCTCTTAGGATCCTTTCAACCTCAAACTCATCTCAATTCTCTCCACATCTCCTCTGAGTCCTTAGGAAACCCAGCATCCACATCTTTTTTTTTTTCTTTAGACTTTATTAACAGACAGTTATAAACAAGCCCCAGAAAGAAGGAAAGCCAGGGTCTCCCAGAGCAGCCAGGGTCTACTGGCAATGCCACATTACTAGGCAACCAGTACATATATAAGTATGTATGTATTATGTTTGCATGGATGTACAGACTAAGCTAAGCTGATTAGCATATTTTTTCATTTCATCTTCATGACGATGGGAATCTTTCTGCCCCATGGTGAACCTGTTAGCAGGTTTCAATAACAGCTTTATCTTTGCAACGACAATTCATTAATAGATTTACAAGGGAGAGAAGATGGCGTGGTCTGTCTAAAAGGATTGTTTTGCATTTCTCTTCTTTTAATTACACAGTTATCTCTTGGACCAAAGCTCTTTGAAAAAAAACAGGGGGAAAAATAGACACCTCCCTCCATCTGTTCTGGATAGGAACGCAATTAATATGGGAGAAGACAGGCACAGCACAGGGGCTTTCTGCTAACTCAGACCTTGAGCTACCTCGTGGCTGGGAGGCTGGGCTCGGCTGGCCTTGGGCGGGTAGGCCTGGGGAGGGGCCATTCTGCTCCAGAGAGTCCATGTCTCCTTTCCCCTTAGGCTCCTAGGACCCACGGTGACACGGGGCAAACCCTACAGAAGAAGGCTGTATTTGGGGGGATGTCTATACTCCTTTTCCAGTTCTGCCATCCTGCTCGCCCTCTGATGGATCATGGTCAGGGTCCCTAAGTGCGCTCCTCTTTGGTCTCCTGGCTCCGAGCTACCAAGAGGCTTTGCCAGGCCACGGGTGACAGCCCAGACAGGACAGTTATGAAGGTGGTGGCAGCGGGGCAAGCAGTGGTGATCCAGGGAGCCGAGTCCCTTATCAACTCACTGCAGGATTTGTCACACTTTTTCTATAAAGGCCAGACAATAAACATTTCAGGGTTGCTGGGTGAAGAGACAAATCAAGGATGTAATGTAGACACTTCTGTGACTAGAGAGAGAGCATATTTCTATGATTTTTTAGTTGACACAATCCAAAACTGGATTTTGAATTTCATATAATATTCATACATCACAAGAATAATTCACAGATTATTCTTCTCTTAATTATTTTTAATTATTTAAAAATGTTAAAATTTTTTTTTAAAGCCATGAGCTCTTAGCTCATGGGTCATACAAAAACAGTCAACATGCCGGATGTGAACGGGTGGGTGGCCGTAGTTTGCTGACGCATGCTTTATTACTGATTCTGGGCTGCGGATGCCCCCCCTGGAGCCCCGGGTCTTGCTTGATCAGGGCTCTCCTCGAAGTGCGCTATGTTCAGCGTGGTCAGTAGAGGGCGCTGGAGGGACGCTGTGGAGAAAGCTGTTTTGCATCCTGCTCCTTCTGCACCTTCTCTCACAAGGGGCCTGGCCCCAGCGGTGCACCTAGACTGTGTGGCCCTCGGTGACTTTGAAGACCATCCCGGATCTGGGGACCACCTCGCTGGGACCCGCCTGACGCCTCCACCTACTGCAGCATCCTCTCCCCACTCCCCTGTGCCCCAGAGGTGTAACTGGCCCTCCCGCATCTGTAATTTAGCATTACCAGGACCCAGCAAACTCTCTGCCTTCCAGGGGCTGCATCCACAGACCTGAATGAGGGCTGAGCCACGGCTTCTGGGAAGGGCCCATTCCAAGGTTGTCTTCTCGGCCCTAGGATGCCATTTATGTTGTGGTACTGGGATTGAACCCAGGGGTATTCTACCTCTGAGCTATACCCTCACCTTATTTTTTATTTTTAATTTTGAAACAGGATCTCACTAAGTTGCTGTCTCTGCGTCCCAAGTACTGGGACCACAGGTGTGCACCACCACACCTGGCTTACTCTTTATATTAAATGTCCTGTCCCATACTCAAATCACCATGTGGTTTCTGTTTTCTGTTTGAACTCTGATCCTTAGGTCCCAAGCAGGTCCCCAGGCACGTTGGAGAGGACAGTCTCCATAGTTCAAAGGGCAGGCCGAGGCGTGTGCCCTGTCCCTCACTGTCTGAGTGCTGTGTGGTTGTGGCTGTGTGACCGCACCTCCCAGGGCTCCGCTTGCTCCCCGGGGAAGTGGGAGAAGATTGCTTCTCCAGTGGGATGCTGGGGCCACGGAGGTGCTGCTCCCTCTAGGCTGCAGAGGGGGTAAAGTGCAGAGCCCAGGCGGGTTCCAGACAGGGCACCTGTGTCTTCAGAACTACTGTGAGGACTAAATAAAACCCTGTGAGTCTGCCAGCGCCTGGTGAGGAGGGGGCTCAGAACTCGGCCTCCCCTGCTCCCTTCCCTCCCAGGACAGCCTCCTTTGGGCCTCGAGGCCCTATTTTCTCTCCCCGGTCCCCTGGGCCCACAGGCTCAGTCTGAGATGCCCCTCAGGGTGTGAGGTGCTGCCTCTGTCACCTGGTCTGAGTGGTTGCTATGGCAGCCACCGAAGCTCAGGCTAGGAGTGGAAACAGGCCTGCTTTGGCCTGGGCAGGTGAGCGCCCTCTGTCAGGTCCTGTGGAGACAGTAACTCTGAAAGGCATCCAGCTGACTGGGCCCTGGGTGCCCTGACCTGGCCCTGGGTGACCCACCCCCTCTCCCAAGCAGCTCTGCAAGTATGCCCACTCTGGAGCCGGTGCTGGGTGTAGGAATGGGCTTCCTGGTGGTGGTGAGGGTGTGCCTGTGCCCGAGGGCTGGGCAGGGGACCCCGGCTGCATCTCTCCCACCCCTCATGTGGGCACCTGGCAACCATGACCCAGCAGTCGCTGGGCTCAGCTGTGGCGTGGAGGGTCTGCCTGAAGGTCCCTCCCTGCTCCTCCCCCAGTGAGTCATGCTGTCGCTGGCACCAGCTTCTGTCTGATTTCCTGAAGGTGTTGCTCGAGGCCAGGATCTGGCAGTGAGCCCAGGTACCCGGGAAGGGCCACCGGCTCCCACCAGGATGCCTGAGATCCCCGCCCTTGGATCCTTGTGGCTTCCTTTCACAGAGCACTACTAGGTAGGCCAGAACAGGGCCCTTCAGCAGTGGACAAGGCAATGAAGGTCGAGGCAGGACAGACACCGCAGGCAGGAGGCGGAGGAGCAGCTGCTCTCTGCCTCCTGGAGCTGGTGGAGGTGCGCTGGCCTGCCGGGTTCGGAGCCCCAGGCTAGGAGAGGCTGGAATTGAGTGAGAACCTGTGTCGGTCCACACAGCCTGCCTGGCCTCTGCCTCCTTCCCTGTGGGGGTCAGAGCCTCTGCAGCTTGAGGGCTCAGGCCAGCTCGGGGCATTCCCAGGAGGCTCCTGGGATGTGGAGGGGAAGGACTGTCCCACCTCCCTGGCCAGGTCTTCCCGCTCTGGACTTGGTTCCCTCCCGTCTCAGGGGCTATTGAGACTGGGCTGGTGGGGAGGGGCCACCTGGGATGTCCCTGAGGACCTGGTTCCGATCCTTCAGGTTCCTCCAGGATCCCAGCCCCTCCCTGTCCATTCCCCATTTATCCTGGGCCTGGGAATCAAATTCCAGAGACACTTGCATGGGGCCTGGACACAGGACAGCCTACCTCACAGCCCAGGGCAAGCACAGCAGATCAGAGAGTGGATACAGAAGGCAGAGGGTCAGACAGACATGGACCGAGTGTGGGCTGCTGGCTCCCACTCTGGCTGCTCCTTATCTGAGCATCATCTAAGCTGCCCCTCCATCCTCACTGTAATTAATATTCCAGAGAAAAACTTACTCAGCTGGGCTTCCATCTGCTGAGGCCTTGAACCGGGGGCTTTGTCCCCTGGGACTTCAGGGCCCATTAAACCCCTGTGAGGAGCAGTCAAGGGAGTCCCCAGGGATGAATTAACTTTGATTAGTACAACAGACACCACCACCAAGGAGCCTCACCCCTGCAGCCAGCAGTAGGGGCCTTCCCTGGGTCTGGGGGTGCAGGAACAGGCAGGGAGAGAAGCCAGGTTTCTCCAGGTGGGGTGGGGAGGGGTGGAAGGGGGCATTCACCAGGGAATTATGAGTGGAGGATTCCAGAAGACAGTATACAGCCCTGAGCCAAGGACCAAGGCCTTCCTGGGAAGGCTCAGCTCTGCTGCCAGGTTGTCTGGGCTGGGGTGGAGGTGGGGAGGAATGGGGGCTTCTGGGATGGGTGGTTCACCACTAGGATCCCTGAATCCTTGAAGGGAGAGACTGGGGTAAACCAGGTGGGGGTCAGGAGGAACATGGAATCAGTTACCAGGGCCTCGCATTTTGATGCAGGGGCGATCTTGAGATCCTCGGCGCAGCCTCCTCCTTCTGCAGGGGGAGGTCTGGAAATTTCCTTCTCTCATGAGGGAGGGATTCAGATCTCAGCATCCCTTCTGTGGCACCTGCGACACCCAGAATCTGGGAATCAGAGCCTCTTTCGTAGACTCCACTGCACCTTGATGGAAGCTTTGAATTTCAGGATGTCTTTCCCTTTCAGTCTGGAGCTATAGGATCACAAATACATTCAGAGAATCCAAATTGAAGAAGCTCATCATTAAGGAATTACTCAGGAAGACTCATAACCATCTGCACGGCCAGCTCGGCTCTTAGGAACACGAATGGTCAGCGGAGGAGCTGAAATCGGCATCCTGGGGTCAGGAGCTCAGCCTGAGAAGAGACCTCAGCCCAACTCCGCCTGGTGATGCCAAACCCTTCCTCTTCTCACTGTCTGGTGAATAACTTGAACTCTTATAGGGACAGGAGGTCACCACTGGGCAGGGCCGCTGGTTCCATTGCTGAGCAGATCTATCTGCTGAGGCTGAGCCTAAAGTTGCCCCTTATGACCACCCACCCTGCTGTCCTGGCCTCTCCCTGCAAGAAACACAGCTTCGCCCTTGGCCAGAGGGGCCTGAATCCCCCACCAGGGAACGGGAACGGGATGGGACGGGGCGGCTCCGCTCACTTGGACCTGCTTCATTCACTCAAACCAGCAAGAGGAGAATGCTGGGAGCTCCTCTCCTGGAGGAGAGACCAGCTCGGGAGAGAGGAGGCAGACAGGAAGCCATGGGGAAAGAAACACGTGTGATTAAAAATAAATAGATAGCCAGGCGTGGTGGTACATGTACTTGGGAGGCTGAGACAAGAGGGTCACAGGTTGGTGGCCAGCCCCAGCAACTGAGTAAGGGCCTCCCCAACTTAGACCCTGTTTCAAAATAAAGAATAAAAACAGAGTTAGGGGTATAGCTCTGAGGTAGAATGCCCCTGAGTTCAATCTCCAGTTCCACAAAAATAAATAGATACATAGATGATAGATAGATAGATAGATAGATAGATAGATAGATAGATAGGCAGGCAGAGGTGCCTGCCACTTTCTGCCCAACACACAGCTATTAGAGTCTGTGCCCAGAGTCCTTCCTGAATCAGCCCCTTCTGCTCCTCTGGCCTCCTTTCTTGCTGCTACCCCAAAGTGGCTGTCTTTCACTGCTGAGTGGTGGGGCAGGGGTAGGCAGGTCAGAGGATCAGGGGGCCAGGAGAAACCTAGGAAGGGCCTTGCAAATCAGCAAGTCTGAAGCAAGTGTCCCCTCCCTGGGAGGCCCAAGGTACCTGGTCATCTGGGAGAGGGGACAGCCTGACTCCTGCCCCCATGCAGGGGTCCCCTCCACCCTGCCTCAAAGCTCAGCTTCTCCCTCCTCACCTGGGGACCCTCCCTCCCTCTGAGTCCCTGCCCCACCTGGCAGAGTCTCTACCAGCCAATGGGCTGGCCCCTGGGGTCTCTCATGCTAAAATCCTTAAATAGAAATCTATACCCTGAAATAATTCCTGTTTGCAGCAAGCAGGGAAATGTTAATTACCACCAGAGCTTTCCCTGTTGCTTTTGAAAACCTCCACCCCAGAACTCTATATTAAAGGAACTAAATCCTAATTAATAAAAGACAGCACCGTTCTGAAGATGTGTTTTGCTGTTCTCAGACACCGTAATCAGCAAGGGTGGATGAGAGAGAGGAAAAGCAGAGAAGGGAACAGAGGAAAGGGCCATTCATCTGGGGGAGGGAGCACAGGGCTTTGGCAACAACGGCCAGCCAGGCCTCAGGTCACCCCCGGAAGGGACAGCTGGTGACCGTGGGTGAGACCAATAAAACCTGCAGAAATGACTTTTGTGTCTAGACCTCTGCTATGTGGACACACTCCACTCTCCATGTGGTGGTGGAAAGTTGATTTGTTTAAAGAAAATCAGATGTGCTGGAGAGCTCGCTGCGTCCTCAGTACACACCTGGAAGGCAGAGTGCGGCTGGCGAGAGCCAGGAGCACACCACTGTTGTGCCTACTGGATGTACAGCCAGCTCCAGTGCCAGCTCCAGTGCCGTGGACAGGAGTGTGGCCTCCGGGGTTACAAGAACTGAGGTCTTGACAACCACAGCGAGCCAGGTTTTCTTTGTTGCACAGTCTGTGCCAGGTAGCTGATTGGGAAAGGTGCTGGTATCTGGCAGGGGCTGGCCTGGGCGCCCTGGAGAAGGGCTGGATGGCCCTGGGTCTCAGGACCTGTGGGCGGAACTGCAGCAGGCCCCAGGTCAACTGGGATTGCATCAGCTTCAGGTCCTGCCCTCCTGTTTTGCAGGACTCTGTGGGCCCTGGTAAGCCCCCCGAGAGCCCAGAGAAGGACTCAGGTGCGCTCAAAACCAACCCAACAGCCACCGTCACAGGGTGGAGGCTGCCCTGTTCCTCTCCCTGTCCCCACTGGTCTGTGCTTGGGAAAGCCACTCCAGGCGCTTCTAGATGCTCTGGGGAGATGTCAAGGCCTGGGTCCTCATGCTCTTCAAGCTGCCTGTCCTCAAACTTCCTGAGTGGGACAGGGCTCTGTGCAGATGGCAGGGAGAGGAGGGAGGGTCCCAGCTCACTTCTGTGACACACTTTGTGTCCTGGGGCCTGAGCACCAAGCAAGTGCCCGCCGCCATGGGCAGTGAGCTGATACAGACAACAAACGAGATTCCCATTTGGAGACCTTGAGTCTGGGGCTCCTGCCCAACTGCCCCCTCCAAACCACAACTTCCTGGAGGTAGGAATAACCAGGCACCCCAGGGTGGGCATTTTCTATTTTGAGAAGAGTCCAAGTCTGAAACCCTGCCCCTGGACTCCTCTTTCCCTGTCTCATTCCCCAGACCTGGGGCTTCCTGGGATGTCCCCCAAGGAAACCACTTGCACCCTCAAACTGGTCTCTGGCTGCTTCTTTGAGAACCAGCCTGGCACAGGGCTAAAGGAAGTTCCTGTGACCATGAGCCAACTGGGCTCTTTGGTAACGAACCCCTGCATTTGGTAAATGGGTCATTTGGTGAATTGACTATTTGCTAAGTGGAATTTTAGCAAATCAACCGAGATCTCCACTTCTGAGGGGCTATTCAGAGGTTAAATGAGATAATGCATGAGAAGCACTGGAGCGGAGGCCTGGTACACAGCAGGCACCCCGTCTATTCCTCTTGTTATTACCCACACTGCTGTGCTGGTGGTAATGCCCTGCAGTGCTGGGCGGCAGGCAGTGGGGTCCTAATTTGGCAGGAATGGGGGAGGGAACTGCAGGAGCCACAAGACCTGATTCCAGGTGGCGGCTCCTGTTAGGGACCAGGTCAGAGCCAGGCAAGGGTGAGGGTGGGGCTCAGGCCACACAGAGGTGGAGGCCTGGGGCTGAGACCATCCCTGTATCCACAGAGCTGGCTCCTGAGCCCAGGAGGGACCCAGCTTAAGGGTGGGGTTGGGGAGCAGGCAGCTAGGCCCTCAGTCCGAGCCTGATGCCTCTGTGTCCCCTGGGCCCCTTCTGTAAGGGCTGCTCTGTTGTTAGGTCGTTAGATTAGAGACGAGCAGACTGTCTCTCTAGAGCATAACTTGTTTGTCCCATGCCATTTCTCATCCAGGCAAGTGGCCCTTTCCCGACTCTCTCTCTAACATAACCTACCTCTTCCCTGGAACTTAACCGGGCCCTTTCTCTAGAATGTAACCCCTTATATCATGGCCTTCTCTTATTATCATTATCGAGTCTCTGTTTCCTTAAATAAACCTCTTATATTCCCCATGCAGGCTTTCTGTTTGAAATTGTTCTCTCAGGAAGTGAGGACTGAGGTTCCGCCCTATAATATTTATTTTTAGGTGGAAATCATTACCTGCTGACAATTCCAGCTCTGCCCTCTCTGTTTCAGCTGATCTGCAGGCAAGGTGCCTGTCTTCTCCTTAAAGCAGCTCCCTGGGGGCCTGGACCCTTCTTAGCACCTTATTCCCCTGGAGCTCAGCTCAACTTTCCCCAGAGGCCCTGGGAGGGGCTGCCCTGGCCCCGTGGGCTGTGAGAACCTCTAGTCCCTCCCCCCAGCCCATCCTAGACACACACCTGTCCAGAGAGGTGCACCTGCCTATTTCAAGCTCCCTGCGACACTCTCATCTCCCGCCTAGGATGAAGGCGATGGCAGCTTCCAGTTCTCAGTAACGTGGGAGGTTTAGCTTTCTGCCTTTGTCTTCCTGTCTCCTGTTGATACAAGCAGGTGACACGTCTAAGTTAGAACTCTCCACATACTTTTCAATTCCTTTGGACAAAAACAAAACAAACAAACAAAAAAAAAACATTTTTTAAAAAAATCTATGTCAATTTGAGCTGGCTTTTCCATCCCTTGCAGCTAAAATAGTCCACGTGATTTTCGGCATTGCTCTGTCCTTGCAGGGAGCTGTGGGCACCAGGGTACCCTGCTTCCTCCTGAGTCACAGCTCAACCCTCTGGAGTCCTACTCCCCTGGTGACAGATGAGAGGGAGGGACCCAGGGACCCACCCAACACTGGGCACCAGTCCAGTCAGTGTTGGGCTTGACTGGTGCCCAGTATCCCCCATACCCCGGAAGCTCAGCGCCCAGTCACCTCCCCAGGTCAGTCTGTGCCCCTGCCCAGGAGAGAGCCCGGGGAGGGGGGCTATGGGGTGCTGGTTGGGTCTGAGTGCTGGAAAAGACTAGCTTTAGACACAGGGGATTTTAACAAATTACAGCTAACCAACCTCCTCTCGTTAATGAGCTGCTAGAAATCTTGAAAAGGAGCACTAGATTAAAGGTGTTGTGCTCTTCTCTCTGCATCTGAAGACTGCTGACTCAATCCCCTGGCTGTCTCCTTACCTCCCCCCAAGGGCAGCCCCCCATTCCTCTTTCCCTCATCCCTTCCCCCAGAACTGTAACCAAGGAGGTTCCAGCCTCCCTGAGCACTCCCTCTCTTCCCCACCTGTGAGAAAGGGCCCTCAGGCCAGTGCTGGCAGCTCCCGCGTCTCCCCTCCGGAGCACACATGGCAGGGTGGCTGGCCGCCGGCTCTGCAGTGGCACGGTCTCTGTGATGGCGGGGGCTGGGAAGGGCCCTGTCTCCTGGCTGTCTCCTCACCCATGGCTGGGGTTTGGGGGCCCTTCAGGACAGTCAAGCAGAAGGAAGCTAAGGCCTGATCTGGGTCTCTTACTTCAGATGAAAAGGTGACCCGAAGGCTCAGCCCTGGTGCACAGGCGCTGTCTGGGGCTCCCGGTGCAGCACCAGCCCACATCACCTGCCCGCCCTGAGCAGGCAGAGGTTCCTCAGACAAGGTCAGGCCCTGGCCCTGGCTCTTCCCAATGCTGGGGTGGCCTGTTTGTCACTCACATCACACATGGCTGAGGACCCACCAGGAGCCAGGCCTTGGGAAGCTTGGGGTCCAGCAGAGACCCAGAGAAGATGGTGGGTGGTGAGGCCCGGAGGGGTGAAGGGGACTGTGGGAGGAGACAGGCTGGTCGGGGGCTGAAGCCCACCAGACCCAGACGGCCTTAGTTATGGTTAGGATACATGAATGAGGCCGGGGGCAGGGGCTGCAGGCCTGAAGGGACAGACCCCAGACCCCATCCTTAACCCAGCTCCATGCCCTCCCTCTGTCCCTCTGCGGTGGCCCAGCCTCTCCTCCTCTGTCCTGTCCACAGGCCAGATGGGGCCAGGATCTGCCTCTCAGGCCCAAGCCCACGTCCGATTGGCCAGCCTGGGGTCAAGTGTCCTCCTGTCATTCAATCAGCCATGGGCAGGGGGTGTGGTCACAGGGCGCCAACAAGATTGTCAGGCCCCATCCCTGGGGTCCAGCGGGGTGAGAGTGGGGGGGCCTCTGCCCAAGAGAGGGACTGTCAGGCACAGGGGCACAGGGCCAGGGGTTGCCTCCGAGCTGCTGCTGAGGCGACCAGGAGCTGGGGAGTGAGTGGGGGCTCACGCAGGAGCATCAGTGTGCCAGAACAAGGGGGGCAGCCAACTGTCACCAGGAGCTGGCCTCTGCCCGGTGCAGGAGACTCTGCTTCTCTTCATTCTCACACAGTAGAAAGATCTTTCTCGGAAGGAACATTATTCTCTTTTACAACATCCTATTTTCTTTTTCTTGGATCCCTTTGTCACTGCCTGTAATGGTTTAATCCATTTGTTGGGTTCCTCGGATTATTGTCACTCTAACTACTAGCACATCAGTTCCAGGAAGGTGGGAGCCCGACTGTCTCCTTTGCTGGTGCTGCCCCATGCTGGGACCATGGAGGGTGCCTGGTGCACGTGTGGGAGGGAATGAAGGAGGGAAGGAAGAGAGGGAGGGAGGATGGAAGGAAGGAAGGGGGAAGGGAAGGAAGGAAGGAAAGAAGGAAGGAAGGAGGGAGGGCAGGAGGGCAGGAGAGAGGAAGGAAGGCACAGCAGCATGCTAGTGGAGCTCAACACTATACTCAACGTCTCAACAGAGAGGTGTCGGCTGCGTATTGCAGCACCTACTCGTAATATGAGTCACAGCAGCGTCACGAGCACACAGTGTGCCCGCCACCACCAGAGCTCCCGCCTGTGGTCCTGTGATCCTCGTGAAAGCCCTCGGAGGAGGTGATGATGACTTCGTGATTTACAGATGAGGGACCAGGATCCTGAGCAGCAAAGTGCGACATGATGCCCATCGCGTGTGACTCTCCGTGCTGCCCCACTGTGTGCCAGGCCCTGTGTGTGCTGGGGAAAAAGAGGTGAGGGACACACTGTCCTGCCCCATGAGGGCCCCAAGAGCCAGAGAGCTGGGGACTTAACCCTGAGTGACAGGAGGAGTTGGTCTTTGGCCCCTACCCTACAGTTGGTGAAACTGGGGCCTGGCTTGGGGCAGGCACTTGTCTCTTGTGACAGAGCCCAGGTCCTCCAGGAGGAAGGAGTGAGGTGAGGGGGTCAGAGGCTGTGGGTGGGTCTGGTCAAGTATGAGGAGCAAGAGCTGGACCCCAGGCTGCCATCCAGGGCCCAGCGCAGGCTTGGGCAGGGTACGAGGTCATCTGTGTGGCTCCGGGGTTCTAACTGGGCAGGTACATGCAGGTGGATGGAGGGAGAGACAGGAGAGAATTCAGGTCCTGTTGATGTAATGTCACAGCAGGTGGTTGGAAAGAGAAATTTAAAAAGCCACAGCAGCAACAAGCCCAGCCTGGCCTGTGTTCACCGACATGGAGTTTCATCTACACCAGAGATAGACCCGAAGCTTTGAAAAATGAAGTGTTATGAAGTCTTCGCTTTGTAGGGAGAGAGTGCTGGGCATAAAACAGAGGCCAGAGACGGGACAGAGTTAGCTTTTGTTCCTCACCTCCTGCCAGGAATCCCCCAGCCTTCAGGGAAGGGGACCGACCAAGGGCTGGAGACGTAGCTTAGTGGTAGAGTACTTGCCCAGCACATGAGAGGCCCTGGTTCAATCCCCAGCACTACCTAAAGAAAAATTTTAAAAAACTGGCTACTTGTAGAGAAGAAAGGGGCTGGTGGCGGTGTCATCAGTCTCCCCTTCCTGAAGACAATGGACAAGGGTCCTAGAATCCTCCGGGATGTCAGTGTCCCCAGAGCAGGAATCACTTGTATCTTATTCTCATCTCATTTCCTACTCAGTGTCAAGCACACAGTAGGTGCTCGGGAAGTGTCTGGTAAGTAACTGAATGTATATAAAACTGTTTACTGGGGATGATTTTCATTCCCAGGCTCACCTGATTTCTGGAATCAAGTGCTCCAGGCTTGGAGGAGTTTCAGGACTCACCCAGGGCTCCACGGGTCTCAGCTGGGATGGAGCTCAGGACCTGGGGCTCCCAGAGCACCCCACCTGTATGCTAAGGTGCTTCTCCATGCAGCAGGTCAAGGGCACAGACTCTAGGCACAGACAGAGCTGGTGCAAGTCCTACTTCTGCCTTTCCACAGGTGGGTCATCACAGGGGCTGCTAAGCCTCTCCGGGTCTCAGTTTCCTTTTCTGTAAAATGGGAATGAGTCCTACTTCACAGGGCAGTTGCAAGGGTTAAGTGAGAAGTGCGTAGTGAGCAGGGGTCCCCAGCTTTGGCTCCAGTGACATGTTTGGGCCCCTTGTCATGGGGCCTGTCCTATGCATTGTGGGGCGTTGACAGCAACTCTGACTTCTACCCACCAGATGCCAGCTGCGCCCCCTTCCTCTAGATGTGACAGCCAAAGATGCATGCAGGCCACATATGCCCTGGGGACAATAGGGAACCACTAGGAGAGAGCAGTCAGCTCAGTGCTGGGAACGCAGCAAGCATGAGGGGCTGATATTGCTATTTTTATTCCCAGGCTGATTGTCCACAGGGGCCTCACCTGGCTTGCTCACTGCGGCATCCCTGAGGCCTGCCCTGGCCTGGCACGTGATAGGAGCTCAGTGCATGGGGCCGGGGGACAGCAGCCCCCACTGCCGGTTACCCGGGGTCCCCCCTGCACACACTCTCCTCACATCTCCATGCCCGCTCTCCATCACCGTGCCAGCTGGATTCGGGCAGAGCTGGCGGCAAAATGACAGAGAGCTGCAATCTCGGTGCCCTTTGCTCCAGCTTTTATCCACCGATTTCATGTGGCTGGAGCCCTGGCCACCACTCAGCTGGAGAAATGTCAGAACTATATTAAATCATAGGGCATGCGTGTGCACGAAGAGAACACTTGTCACATACCTCACACCTGCTGCCTGGTGCCGAGGCCCCTGGGCCTTGCACGCTGTGGAGAGGAGCCTTCTTGGCCCTCCAGTGCCCCGAGGGCACCCTCATTTTTCCTGTCCAGCTCCAGTATTGCACCTGTGGAATTTGGAGGGACTTTCTGGGAACAAGAGCTGCAGGAGGTGGGATGCATTTATTTGCAAGCAGTAGCAGTAAATGGCGGGCACACCAGGCCCACGAGCCCCACGCCAGGGTGGCCCAGCAGCGCGGGGTCCAGCAGCACTCGCTTGCCAAAGGCAACTGATGCCTGCAGCTACCTTTTCCTCTGTTTACATTTTATGAGTATATTTTAACCGGTTTATTCAGGTATAGCTGATATAAAATAAGCCACCCTACTTAAAAATGTATACATGTGACATATGTACATACCTGTGAAACCATCCCTGCAATTAAGACAGTGAACAAAGCCATCACTGGAAACTTTCCTCGTGTCCCTCAGGAATCCCACCACCCCATGCAACCCACCTCCCCACCCCCTCCCTGCCAACCCGTTTGCTGTAGCTGTGGATTAGATTTCATTTTCTAAAAACTTCATATGAATGGAATTATACGGTATGAGCTCTTGTCTGGCTTCTTTCACATGATGAAAATTATTTTGAAATTTAGCTATGTTGTGTATATTATTAATTCACTTCTTTTAATGCTGAGTTGAATGGATATTGAACAACGTGGCAATGAACATTTGAGTTATTTCCAGTTTGGGCCGATTACGACTAGAATTGCTGTGAACCTCTGTGCACAAGCCCTTTGTGGTGTTTCGGTCTGCTCTTCTCATCTCTGTAACCAAAATACCCAGCAAGAACAACTTAGAGGAGGGAAGGTTTATTTGGACTCACAGTTTCAGAGATTCAGTCCATCGTTGGTCAGCTCCAAGGTAGAAATCACAGTATCGGGCTGAGTGGCAGAGCAAAGCCGCACTCGGCTCCTGGGAGTGGGAAGCAGAGGGCGTGAGAGGAAGGGACCAGGGACAGATACAGTTCCCAAGGCCACACCCCGTGACCCACCTCCTCCAGCCGAGCCCCACCTCGGAACCCTGCTGCTCTGGGGACACGCTTTCAACACAGGAGCCTTTGAGGGAGATATTCCAAACCCCAACCCTAACCCTGACTCATGGATCTATGCTTTTGAAACGCCAGCACCAAAGAGCGCAATAAATAGACCAAATGGTAGGTATGTGTTTAAGCCTTTAAGAAATTAACATATTGTCTTCTGAGGCGGGATTTGGCAGTGGCGTGTATGTTTCTGTTCCTCCAGCTCTCATCAACACTTGGTCACGGTAACTTGCATTTCTCTAATGTCTAATGACATTGGACGTCTTATTTCATCCTTATCAGCTTTTTCTTTTGTGAAATTTCTGTTCAAAGCTTTAGCCATTTTTTATTGAATTTTCTCAGTATTGAGTTTTCAGAAGTGTTATAAATTGTGAACACAAATCCTTTATTAAATATACGATTTGCAGATATTTTCTCCCACTCTGGCTTTTCTTCTTACTCTTTTTTGAAGAGCAGAAGCTATTAATCTTGATGAGGTCAATTTCTTCCTTTATGGGTATGCTCTGGGCATTATAGCTAAGAAATCTTTGCCCAGCTGAAGGTCATAAATATTGTCTCCTATGCTTTTTCTATAAGTTTTATAATTTTAGGCTTCTAATTTAGGTCTATCATAAATTTTGAGTTAAGTTTTGTGCATAGTGAGGTATGAATTGAGCTTCATATTTTTGAATATGGGCATGCTGGTGCTTTGGCATAATTGTTGAAATGACTATCCTTTCCCCCACTGAATTGTCTTTGCATCTTTGTCAAAAGTCAAGTTGTCCATGTATGAATCTGTTTCTAGATGCTTTTCCATTCCATTGATCAGTTTGCCTTATCTTCCCACCACCACCACACTATCTTAATTACTAAAGTCTTATACTAGGTCTGAAGATCAGGTAGCATTAATCCTCCAAATTTTCTTTTTTTTTTTTTTTTTTTTTTTGTCATTCTAGGTTCTTTGCATTTCCATCTGGTTTGCAAAAGCAATTTACCAATTTTTATTTTTAAAAGATTATTGGATTTTTCCTCATGATTGCATTGAATCTATTAATCACTTTGGGAGGAAGCTTAGTCTCCCAACCAAAAATATCATGTTTTCTTTATTTCTTTAAGTTCTCTTTAATTTCCCTCAGTTCTACTTTGTAGTTCTTAGACCTCAGAATCTCTTTTATCTTAAGTATCTCATACTTTTGGTACTATTGTAAGTGGTGTTATTTTAAATTTTGATTTCCTATTTTCGTTGCTATCATATACTGACCTTTTATTTTGCAACCTTAATAAACTCACTACTCATTCTAATTGTTTTCTCTGTAGAGTCCATTAGGGCTTCTTCAGGGGCAGTCATGATACCTATGCATATTATATCTGTTCCTTTCTAATCTGGACACCTTACTTCTGTTTCTTGCCTTCACATATCACCTGAGACCTCTGGTACAAATACGTATAGAAGTGGTGAAAGCAAGTATTTTTCTCTTGTTCCTGATCTTAATAATAACATCAATAATATTTCACTATTAAGAAAAAAGCTAGGCTTGTGGTCCTGGTACTTGAGAGGCTGAGACAAAAGGGTCACAGGTTTGAGGCCAGCCTGGGCAACTTAGTGACACCTTGTTTCAAAACTAAAAAAATAAAAATAAAAAATAAAGGAACCAAAGGAAGAATGCTCCTGGGTTCAACCTCTAGTACTGAAAAAAAAAAAAATTAGGTGCTTCCTAAATGCTTTTTATGATGGTGAAGAAGTTCCTAGTTTGCTGATCATTTTTATAATTAATTCTTATTGAATTTTGTAAAAACAAAAATTGACATCTATTTTGATGATTTATTGCCACGACACCTTAATAGGTGGATCTTGAGCAAGGCTCGGTCTGCTGGAGTCCTACAAGGCAGACGATTCCAAAAGGAATGCGTGGTATGTCCCACTTTGCATTATGTTATATTCTGGAAATTTGGGGTGCTTTGGGTTTTGCTTTCACATTAATTATAAAGGAAAATTTCTTAGAAACACAAGATGGCTGGACGGATTATGATTCCTCAATATTAGCTGAAAAAGCAGTGCCTCAAGACAATCTATAAGGTATTCATTAACCTTTTACAAACATCAGGAAATGGGCTTTGCAAGCTTAGTTACTAGTTACTTAGTTACTTAGTTACAGCACAGGACAATATAAATAAACCAAAGAGACTTAGGTCTACTATTTTATCTATGAGTAAAGAAAGCTTTAAGACAGAGAGTTTGCCCACTTCCTCTTTGTCTCTCTGGAGCTCTACCCCACATTAACTAACTCTAGCTGTCCCCCCAAAAAGATAAAAAACACTGCTTACAGGAGCTAAAACAAATAGTGAAGATTTAAACTAACGGAAAGAGACTCTTCGTCGTTAACCTTTAACACTGCTTTGTACTAAAAGAATTTTTATATACGTATTGTATTCTGTAACCTTTACTGTTTTCTTAATCCCATCAAATACCATGGGAAATGACTTTTCTAGTTAAAGATGTACCCGCTGGACCTTAGGAAAAACAAGTCTGTAAAAATTCCTGTTCTATATGCCTCATTGTAAAAGATAGTATAAAAAACAGTGACTGACAAGGAGTAAACAGATGCGCTTCTTCACTGCATTAGGTGTGAGTGTATTCTCGCGATGTTGTCTCAATCCACACCTACCTCGGGACGCCCGACCCCGCTGCCTCGAGGGCTGGCTCCCGACAATTTATGGCTTTCCTTTTCTTGCTCCATAATATGATAAATCACACTGATTGATTTTTGAATGTTAAATCATCTTGCATTCTTGGCATAAACTCAGCTTGCTCAAGATATAGGGCACTTTTAAAATGTTTCGTATTGTATTTGTGTTGTTAAACTTTTGCTATAAATTTTTGCCTCTATGCTCATGGGGGATATTAGTTGTGTTTTTCCTTTCTAGTGATATCTTTAGTTTTGTTACCAGGGCGACACTGGCCTTATAGAATGAGTTGGGAAGTATCTCCTCCTCTTTTAGTTTCTGAAAGAATGTGACTATAATATTATTTTCTTTTTAAATCATCAGTCTAGTTCTCAAGGGAAGCCCTTTGTGACAGGAGACTTTTTGAGTGGAAAAAGGTTTTTCATTAGAAATCCAATTTAAAAAGTATCTAGAATATGTTTCTTCTTGATCGTACTTTGGCAGTTTGTATCTTTAGGGGAGTTTATTCATTTCATCTAAATTGCCCAATTTATTAGCATAAAGTTGATCAAAACATTCCTTCTTAAATCTTCTATGTATTCAGAATCTTTATCATGTTATTTTTCTCCATCTAACATTAGTAATTTTTATCTTCTCTCTCTTTCATTCCTGAACCATTTGTTTAGAGGTTCATCAATTTTATTGGCTTTATCTTAAAGAACCAGGTTTTGGTTCTATCGATTTCTTGTACTGGGTTTTCTGATTTCTAGTTTGCAATTTTCTGCTCTTTTTTTTTATTCCTTCTTTTCTTCTACAGATTTGGGTTTAATTGGTCACCCTGCCCCCACTGCCAATTTCTTAATATGAAAGCTACTATAGTTTGAATTTGAAATGTTCTCAAAGGCTTGTATTGAAGGCTTGGTTGCCTTAGTGACTGTGGCACTATTGGGAGGTGGTGGAACCTTTAAGAGGTGGAGCCTAATGGGAGGAAGTTAGGTCATAGGATCATGCCCTCAAAGTGAATATTGGGAGCCTGGCCCTTTCCTCTCTTTCTTTTGCTTCCTGTCTGTCATGAGGTGAGCATCCTTCAAAGGGTCAAGCAACCATGGACTGAAACTTCTGAAACCATGAGCCAAAATAAACTTTTCTTCCATTAAGTTGATTTTCCTCAGGTATTTTGTTACAGTGATGGAAAGCTACTACAGAAATTGAACATTAATTTGAAATCTTTTTTTTTTTCAAATACAGATGTTTAATGCCCTAAGTTTCCCCCTCAGTAGCATCTCACAAATTTTTGATATGTTGTGTTTTTCTTTTCACTCATTTCAATACACTTTTACATTTCTTTTACCCATGGGTTATTTAGAAGTGTGTTATTTAATTTCCAAGTATATGGAAACTTTCCTAGATATCACTCTGTTACTGAGTTTTAATTCCATGGGGATCAGAGAATATATTTTGTACATTTTGAATCCTTTTATATCTATCAAATCTAGGGTCTGGTCAATATTAGAAAATATTCTGTATTCACTTGAAAAGAAGAGTGTATATCTTGCCATTGTTCTGTATAATGTGGATTTAGGTCAAGTTGGTTAATAATGCTGTTCAAGTCTTCTGCATACTAACTGAATTTTCCAGTTATTTACTTTATCAATAATTGAGAAGAGGGTATTAAAGTGTTTCATTATAGTTGTGCATTTGTGTATCTTGGGCATGGGGCTTCTAGGTCATATGGCCAGTGTATGTTTGCTTAACTATGTAAGAACCTTCAAACCATTGTGCAGGGTGGCTGCGCTACTTTGTATTACCAACAGCAATGTATAGAAATTGGAATTGATCTGCTTCCTTGGTAGCATTTGGTATTTTATTTCAGCCAGCCCAACAACTGTGTATTCATACCTCACAATGATTTTAATTTGTATGTCCTTAATGGCCAATCATGCCAAGCATCTTGCCATGTGATAATTTACCATTTGTCTAGTTTTTATTTTATTTATTTATTTATTTATTTATTTATTTATTTATTTATTTATTTATTTATTTGCAGTACTGGGGATTGAACTCAGGGGCATTCCACCTCCGAGCTATACCCCCAGCCCTATTTTTTATTCTTTATTTTGAAACCGAGTCTCACTAAGTTGCAGAGTGCCTCACTAGGTAGCTGAGGCTGGCCACGAACCCGGATCCTCCGGTCTCAGCCTCCCGAATGCTGGGATTACAAGTGTGCGCCACCACGCCCGGCTTAGTTTTTATTTTTTTTGAAAAATACTTCCTTGTATGATCTCTCTGCCCCTTATCCATCAAAAACAAAGTTTTTAACTTTGATAAAATCCAATGTATCAGTTTTTTTCCTTTATGCATGATGTGTTGGTTGCAAGTCTAAGAAGCCTTTGTCTATTTCTAGATGTTATGGTTTGAGTCTGGAACGCCCCCCAGAAACTCGTGCATTGAAAGCAAGATTGACGTGGGGCTTTTGGGCAATTATGAAATCATGAGGGCTATGGCTTTATCAGTGGATTAATCCACCTGATGGGTCCATTGACGCCTGGATGGGCTACTGAGAGGCGGGACCAAGCTGGAGGAAGCAGGTCACTCGGGGCACGTCTGGAAGGTCTTCTCTCTGACCCCTTCCTCTGACCTTCTCTGCTTTCCTGCTACCATGAGCTGAGTAACATTCCTCTGTCCTTTTGCTTGGATGTCCCTGCCTTGGAGCCAACAGGGACTGAACTCTGAAATGATGAGCCCATAAATCTTTCCTCCTCTAAGATGCTGTCATCGGGTGATGTCGTCACAGCAATGAAAAGCTGACCAACACACTACATCATGAACATTCTTTTATGCCATTTTCTAAATATTTTATATTTTACATTTAAATCCGTTAGCCATTTTTTATAAAGTAGGAGATTTAGTATGAGATTCCTTTTTTTTTTTTTACTATGACCTTTCAATTATCCAGCACCATTTATTAAAAGGGCTGTTTTTCCTTCATTGAATTACTCTTGTATCCTTGTCAAAATCAGTTTGGCATATTTTTATGGGGCTATTTTTTGGGTTCCCTGCTCTGTTCCATTTATTTATATGTCTATCCCTCTCCAAATATCTTTGCCCATATTTTAATTGATTTGTTTGTTTTTTCATTGTTAAACATTGAGAGTTCCTTATATATTCTGCTTACAAATATTTTGTTAGGTGTTTTATTTGTAAATATTTTCTTCCACTTTGCAATTTAAATCTTCATTGTCTTAATGTTGTCACTGGAAAAATGAAAGTCTTAAATTTTTATTAAATTTAATTTATCATATTTTTTCTACTATAGCTTGTGCTTTTGCTGTTACTTAATGATGTTTAATATAAATTTAGGTCATGAATATTCTGTTCTGAAAGTTTAATAGTGCTCTGCTTTCTAATTATCCATGATGTATTTTGAGTTAATCTTAAGTAAATGGTGATGTTTGTCAAGGTTTTAAAGGATTGATTATTTATTTATTTATTTATTTATTTATTTATTTATTTATTTATTTGTACTAGGAATACAATTTAGGGGAATTCTGCCTCTTAGCTATATCCTCAGCC
>PVLC010000492.1:173946-209847 GCA_004027655.1 Graphiurus murinus
GTACTGGGGATTGAACTCAGGGGCATTCTACCTCCGAGCTATACCCCCAGCCCTATTTTTTATTCTTTATTTTGAAACCAAGTCTCACTAAGTTGCGGAGTGCCTCACTAGGTAGCTGAGGCTGGCCGCGAACCCGGATCCTCCGGTCTCAGCCTCCCGAATGCTGGGATTACAAGCGTGCGCCACCACGCCCGGCTTCCTCAGCCCTTTTTATTCTGAAATAGAGTCATGATAAGTTGCTGAGGCTAGTCTCAAACCTGTGATCCTCCTGTCTCAGCCTCTCATTTGCTGGGATTATAAGCATATGCACCACCATGCCTGGCTCAAATTTTTTTGTTTTCTTTTGTTTTTAAGTTGGATATGGTTGACCAACTGTTACAACACTATTTGTTGAGAAAACATTCTTTTTCTATTGAATTACTTTTGCATCTTTGCCAAAGATCAATTGGCTGTATTTGTGTGAGTCTATTTCTGGGTTATTTATTGTATTCAATTGATATCTATGTTTGCTTCTTTGCCAGCCCACATTGTCTTGATTGCAATAGCTTTAAAGTAATTCTTAAAATCAAGGTTTGAGATTCCTTCAACTTTGTTCTCCTTTTTCAAAGTTATTTATCTGTGTTAGTTCATCTATCTATCTATCTATCTATCTATCTATCTATCTATCTTCCATCTTTCTATCTATAATCAACATCTCTATATATACAAAAAATTCTCTTTAAACTTTGGTATTATAGTAAGTCCGTAGGTCACTCTGTGGCTGACTGACTTCTTTGTTGAGTTTTCCAATCTATGAACATGGTATTTCCATTTACTAGGTCTTTTGATTTCCTTCAACAGCTTTCATGATTTTTAGCATATTGATATTGCACACGTTTTAAGTTTATATGTAAATATTGAATTTTTCTTGGGGCAGTAGTAAATGGTATTGCATTTTCATTGAGTGTAAAATTATATGCTCACTGCGTGTATGTTTTAATAATCTTTTAAATATATTTGAATAATAAAAGTCTTTCATTTTTGGTGTTCTTTGCTCTTTTGTGTAGATTATACTTCTACCTAGCATCATTTTCCTTCTGCCTAAAGGACTATCTTTAACATTACTTGCATGAAGATTTTCATATATTTGAAAAAGGTTTTATTTTACTTTCATTTTGAAAGACATTTCTATTGCTTATAGAATTCTATGCTCACAGGTTTTTTTTTTTTCCCTACCAATACTTTAATGCTGCCCCTCTGTCTTCTTGCTTCAATTGTTTCTAAAGAGAATTTGGCTGGCTTTTTTTTTTATCTTATAATGGGTTCTGAGACTTTCTCTTTAATAACTGGCTTTTAGAAATTTGATTATGATGTGTTTTGTTATAGTTTTCTTTTTGCTTCTTATACTTGGAATTTGTTGAGATTCTTGGGTCTCTAGGTTTAGAGATTTTATCAAATGTAGAAAAATTACTGCTATTATTTCTTCAAGTATTTTTTTCTTCTCCCACCCACTCACTGTGTCTTCTTTTCTTTGGGGACTTGAATTATAGTAGACTCTCCCTGCCCCCCAATCCATGAGGGATATATTCCAAGACCCTCAGTGGGTACCTAAAACCTTAAATAGTACTGAACTATAATTTAATGCCTTTCTCATCTTAACTAAGTATTTATCATACATTGTTGCCACAATTTTTACATTTCAAGATGTGACACCAAAACTAACGTAAAATTCTTTTTTCCTTTCTTACAATTTCACAGATAGATTAACTCTTACCATAGATCTTAGCAACCCCAGCATTTTTCCTCTCGTTATTACTTTGAGAACATTCACCTCTTTACTTAAACAAAAGTAATAGATGTTTTATTTGGAAATGTTTTCTCCCACTTTGCAATTTAAATCTTCATTGTCTTAACAGTGTCACTGGTAAAATGAAAGTTTTAAATTTTTATTAATTTTAATTTATCATATTTTTTCTACTATAGATTGTGCTTTTGGTGTCATTTAATGAATGTTTAATATAAATTTAGGTCATGAATATTCTGTTCTGAAAGTTTAATAGTTCTCTGATTTCTATTTATCCATGATGTATTTTGAGTTAATCTTAAGTAAACGGTGATATTTTAAAGGATTTATTTATTCGTACTTAATTAAGATATCTTTGGGATATCTTAATTGTCTGCATCACTACTCTTGTGCTTGGAGTAATTATTAGGTAAGATAAGGCTTACTTGAGCCCAAACCTTGCAAACTCCACAGTTGATCTGATCAGCAAGATGACTAGCATACACAGAGTGGACATTCTAGACAATGAAATGATTGACATCCCAGGTCCGTAGAGTAGGAGGACATGAGGTTTCATCACACTGTTTTGAATAGTGTGCAACTCAAAATACATTGATTGCTTATGTCTACAATTTTCCATTTACTCTTGGACTGAGGTCAGCTGTGAGTAGCTGTACCATGGAAAGCGACACTGTGGATGAGGGGGGAATGCTATACCTGTATTTCAGATGCTTGAAGTTGCCTCATGGTTCACTGGTGCTTTTTTCATTCCCACCAAATTATTTTTCTTTGTGTTTCATTTTGGATAGTTTCTATTGCTATGCCTTTAAGCTCACCAATCTTCTCTTCAGCAATTTTGAATCTACTATTAACCTCATTTAGTATACTTTTCATTTCAGACATTGTAGTGTTCATCTCTAGAATTTTGATTTAGCTCTTTTTAAAAATATCTTCCATGTCTCTGGTAGCTTCAAAAAATGGAATAAAGTGTTAATAGCAAGTTTAATGTCCCTGTCTTCAAATTCTACCATCGCTGTCGGTTCGGGGTCAGTTTGACTTTAGTTTTCCCCTCATTATGGGTCATATTTTCCTGCTTCATATACCTGGTGATCATCAATCAGATGGCAGACATTCCCAATTTTACTTTGTAGGGTGATGGATATGTTTGTGTCTTTATATAAATCCTTGAGCTTTGTTCTGGGACCTAGTTATGTTGCCTGGAAAAAATGTGAGCCTTTCAGGTCTTGATTTTAGGCATTGTCAGGTGGGACAGAGCAGCATCTAGCCTAGGACTAACTTCCCTACTCCTGGGGCAAGAGTGCTGTCAAACGCCAGGAGGATGAAGGCAGTTTCCATCCTTGACAATGGGAGCGGCACCGTTCTTGGCACCACCATTCCCTCCAATCCTCCGGACTCTTTCTTTCCCAGCCTCAAGTCTTCTCCTGTACTGTATATGCTGCTGTGTTCTCAGCAGCATACTCAGGGAGGGTGCCCTGCAGATTCCCAGAGCTCTCCTTCTGTGCAGTTCCTACCTGTACAGCGCAGTCATGTGAGGCATGACATTTTGATCAACAATGAACTGCATACACAATGCACGGCGATCTCCTAAGATGCTGCTGCCTGGGGGTGTCACAGCCATCTTAGTTTGTGTAAGTTTTCTTTGACATCCACACAAGAATGAAATTGCCTAAATGACGCACTTCTCAGAATTTAACCTGTTGTTAGGTGATGCATGACTCTGTTCTGTCCTATGAAATCTACTTGACTCGTCCTCCCTGGACTTTCAGCACCATCTTCTCAATTCCAGGTATCCACAACTCCGCCCGGCTCTCCCTCCCAGGCTACAAAACCCTCAAGACTGTGAGCTGGAGCAACTATGGACCTCCTTAAGTTCCTGTCTGGGGGAAATCACTGTTCACTGTCTGAAGGTCAATGTTAGAAAAAAAGGATGACAAAGGACACAGCTCAATGGCATAAAGAGAAAGCGTTAATGCAATCCTGGGAGAGACTCTCTTGGCAGAACAGAGAGAGCAGGGGTCAATTCATAGAGGACTTAATTGAGGACTAGTATGGATAGATGCTGATTGGGTCAAACCGAGGCCATTTTTCAATCCTTCATTAGCATATTAGGTCATCAGGTGCCAGTTTGTGGTTGGGACTGTGCAAAGAACAAGTGTTAGGGGCCTTCCTGGTTATAGGTATAGAAGTTATAGGTATAGAAGTTTTTGTTCTTTGTGATTTTCCTGTTGCACTAGCTCAAAGAAAGAAAAGTTCTAGCAGGCTGCTGCGGGCTACCTCTTACAGTCAGTGCCTTTATTTTCTTTGGTTGGTTTGTTGTTTTAAGGAGGAAGCTAAATATAGATTCTGTGGCATTAGTCTCCGAGTCCTGTTCTTCCAGGTCTGTGTCTATCTGTGGGTCATTCACAGGAACACGGTTCTTCATGAATAGTGTCAGATCTTCTTGAGTCTCAGATACTATAGATGTAAAGGTCCACCATCAATTCTGTAATATTTTGGGGTGAAGAAGAGAGATGGGCACATAGCAAATGTACTTTTTAATTCTAAGACACATTCTACTTTTTTAAAAATAGACTTGTTTGGGGAAGTTTTGCATTCCCAGCAAAACTGAACAGTAGGTACAAATTCCCATATACTTCCTGTCCCCACACAGGAATGGCCTCCCAGATTACAATGCACACTATTATACACAGAGTGGCACATTGGTTACAACCGATGCACCTGCACTGACATACCACGATCACCCCCATCTACAGTCGACAATGGGGCTCACTTGTGTTGTGCATTCTATGAATTTGGACAAATGTAAAATGATCTCAATTAAGTCCTCTATGACCCTATTATACAGCCTCTCTCCTTGATGTTTCTTAGTGCCTATTTACTGCCCATGTCCTTCTTTTCTTTCTTTATTTCGTACTAGGGATTGAATAAGGGGCATTCTACCTATGAGCTACACTCCATCCCTTTTTATTTTTCATTTTAAAACAAGGTCTTGCTAAGTTGCTGAGGTTGGCCTTGAACCCATGACCCTCCTGTCTCAGCATCCCAAGTACTAAGATTACAGGCGTGCACCATTTTCTTGAGAATGGAAGATGCTTTCCTCATAGAACCAGGTATCCGCCCCTCTCTGCTCCTTAGCCAGTCACACTGAGGTGAGAGGGACTGCCAGGGACTTTCCTGAGAGTCGTTTTGAATGAGAGAGGGGCAGAGAGCTCACCTAGGGGCTGGACTCCTAGGAGAGACAGAAAGTGCTGGAAATGGGGTGGGGGCACCAAAGAGACCCATCCTGCCATTCCACACTGCCCCCGATGGACACTCTGATTCATCAGCTGACACAAGATTCTTCAAATGCTCCTCACCATTGGTGAGACCACAATTCCCAGGAGAGGTCTCCCAGTTTCTCTTTCCTTGTGCTGTGTCCAGTGTAATTTCTCTTGCTCTGCAGTTTTCCCATTCTTTAAGAACATCTAGGCCAGGCCTCTCATTTCTCTCCTGGGAAATTAGACTCAGAGAAGGAGAGAAACCTGTCCAAAGTCACACGGCATGTTGGGGCAGGTTCAAGACTACAACCTGGACATCTTGTCCCTGGTTTGAGTCTTTCTTTGACCCTGGCTGGTTAGGACAACCCAGTCAAGGCGGTGTGCATTGGCCACTTGGCCGTGGGCATCAGCGTCCAGGTGCTGGGGGGGCCTTGGTGCCAAGCGGCCTCTATTGTCTCAAGTCTGGTTTCTGTTTCCTCTCTCTTAGTGATTCTAATTTCAGGATCTTTTTTTTTCTTTTTGTCTGTATTGTAATTCTCTTGTCTTTCATTGTGCTTTCTGTCTGGGTAATCTGAGGCTTGCAGGCAGCTAAGTACGACATATACATTAAAATGAAATGCAATAAAAATAATTGAGCATATTTCTTTCATGTCTGAGCGGTGGATTAATTTCCCTGACACATCCCTCTTTCTTTTGTGTTCCTTCTGCTTTTTGTCTATTTTCCTCCCTCCCCAGAATCTCTGGGCTTTGAATGGACCCCTGGACACCTGCTTCTGGGGAATACACACACAACCCTGATTCTACAGCTTGTGTCCCCATGGTTGGGAAACCAAGTTCCCGTGGATTTCCAGTGTCTGTGTCCCAGTGTGTGGTTCTGACAGAGGGAAGGCCTGGGAGGGGTCTCTGTCAATGACAAGGGGGGGGGGGGGGGGGGGGGGGCAGGATGGAATGTGTGAACAGGACTGGGAGGGGTCCTTGTAGATGCTCCCGTCTCTCAGGCAGGGGCTCTGCCTGGGCGTGGCTGTCCTGGTGGCCAGGTAGTTGACAGGGGTGCAGAACTCTAGTCTCCTGCCAGGCTGCCCACGGTAGTCTCCTCCCTTTGAAAGAGGCTGTGGCTGGAGCCTCTGAGAAGCATGTGACCTGGGCCTGTCCCCGTACCCTCACCCCTCTCCCAGGCCCCTTCTCTGGTGGTTCCCGGCAGTTGTCCAGGGCCCATTGGCCATCCCCGTCCTGGGCCTGGCTTTATCTGACAGAGCTAGGGACTAGACAGGACCTTGGTGACTGCCAATGTCACCGCATACCATGGTGTAAAACTGTGCAGTGTAACAAGACTCACCCCATGCCTGTGTCCATCGGCACGCCTGTGAGGGCCCGCTGCATGCACACCTGTGCGTGGTATGGCCTCACCTGTGTGCTGTCTGCCCAGCCCTGGCTTCTCAGAGCCTGGAGCAGCCCAGAGCCTGGGCCGTTTCCTTGTTTTCTGGCTCCTAGGAAATTGAAAAATGAAAAAATGCTGAAACAAGTCCCACACACCCATGCTGAAGGAGGCAGGGTAAAGGGGGCCACTCTGACCGGGGCTGCGGCCTCAACCACTCTTCCTCGCCCAACCTTTTCCAGGCACCAGAAATGTGAGCATGGGTGTGGAAAAGAGCAACAACAGAAAGACTCATCACTTCGCCAAAACCTGGCTCTCCCCTCCCTGGATAACCCACAATTATGTCAGGCAGTTAACAGAGTTCTCAGGATAGAACGAAGCTTATTTCATTCCTTGATCTCGTCTGCCGGAAAACAAGGTCTGTCAAACCTCCCGAAGCCAACTGTCAAAGTAAAGCGTTTCGGGGGAGACAGAGCTCTTACTCTCGCCGCAAAATTCATCTGCAACGAGAGCCTTAATCCAGTCGGCCTGCGAACCCCAGAGGTGACATTTTAAAGCCCGATCACCCTGAACACTTTCTTCCCACTCCCACCGATCCCTCTCCTGGTGCCCTGCCCCCCTCCTTTGCTTACAAAATTACGCAGCTGAGAGTCGTGGATGCATAATGATGACCATGGGGTTTCTCATGACAGTTTTTCAGGGGGGAAATGACAGAGCACAAAGCCTTGTCTTTCAGTGTCTGTCAGGGAGGGACCAGAGGAGCTTGCTGTCAGCAGCCACAGAGGACAGGAGGGGGAGGGGCGGGGGCTGCAGACCCCGGGTTCCAGCCCTGGCCCCAACTCTGCATCTCTTCCATGCTCCATCTCCACGTACCTGCCAGAAACTTCTTTCTGCAAAACATCTTTACATGCATTGAGTTCCTTTACTCGTTAATTCACTCTGTTCGTTCCTTCCTCCATCCAGGTTACTCAATTTCTGGTTGTGGGGGTTCGCAGTGATTTGTGACCCGGGTGAAGCTCCAGGATTGCAGAGGCCTACAAGAAACAAGCTTCACCCTCAAAATCCAGGGCCTGACATAGGGGAGTGTGGGCAAAAGGCCATGACTGTGTGTGGTGAGGGCTGGAAGAGGCTGGAGCTGACCACACAGTAGGTCCCTCCATCAGTTAGGATGTGTCGGGTACGAAGATCACAGAAATCCAACAATAGTGGCTCAGGTAATTGAGATATGAAATGATCAAGCACAGAAAGACGTCTGGAAGGAGATGCTTCCAGGTTCAGTCAGATGCTCAGTGATATCGACAAAGACCCACCCAGTGTCTTTCCTTCTTTTCCTGTTATCATCCGTGGGCATGTTGACTTTTTTCCTCTTCTGTTGGCCCATGTTTGCAAGGTGGCTGCCATAGCTCCAGACATGGTGTGCTCACACCATAGCATTCTGGTCAAGAAGAATGGGAGGGGGCCCTGGGTCTGAGCCTGTGGCTGCAGAACCAGTCCAGGGCTCTGAGCGAGGGCAGGAGGGGCGGCAAGTGTCCACTGCTTCTTCATCAGTGTTTGCTGACGATGTCCCTGCAGTGTGGGGTCTGCGGTGGTGGCTGTGCCTGGGCCCTGGGGTGGGAAAGCACTGCTCTGAGCCTCTGCCCCAGGGCCCTGTGGTCCCGGAAGTACTTGACTCCCCCAGGCACAGCGCCACCTTGTGGATGGAGACATAACAGCACCTGCAGCACACGTTGGTCATGAAGGCCACCTGGGGTCCTGTGCAAGCATCTGTCCACTAGTGCTGCAGTCAGCCCCCTCTGTGCAACAGGTCCTGGCGCCCACACTGCCCCCAGTCCTGAGCAACAGTGGCAGGCTCGTGAGCTCACATGTGTGGGTGTCTCCTGCTCACACTGTGGCCCTCACTGCACAGGCTCACTCCACTCCCTCTCCCAAGCAGGGGCTCTTCCATCCCGCCTTATAATTGAGAAACTGAGGCCCAGGGAGGGCACTCGGGAGGGAGGGCAGGGGCTCCAGGTGGTCAGGCTCCAGCCGCCTGCCCCCACCCACACTGCAGGACCCAGGTAAGCCCTCCCTACTCTGATGACTGTCCCCTGCGTCCAGCCTGAGGGCTGGGCTGACCTCAGCCTGTTCTCTGTCCCTCTCTGTGCTCCAGGGCCCCAGAGCCTGCTGGAGGCCTGGGGAGACTCCCCCTTCCTCCTCAGGGTGATGAATAGACAGGTTTCCAGTCGTCAATGGTGGGGGACACACGATGGCCAGGCTGGTGTCGCTGTGTCTAGCTGGTGAACATCCATCTTTGAGAGACTGTACACGCTTATGCAGAACGTAAGCATATGCTAATGATGGGTAATTACACTTCATATTTATAGATGAATCAAAATATGCAAAATCTACTTCCGACACATCTCAGTTTAATACCGGCCCTCGAGGCTCCTTGCCAGCACTGGAATGTGCGCTTGGGCGCCAAGTGGGACACCTGCTGGGGAGGGTGTGTCTGTCACTGCTGCGGCCCCTACAAGGGCCTCCACCTAACCACTGCCCCGCCCCGTCTGCCTGGTCCTCCCGGCTCTCCTGGTCAGGGTGGGAACTGTGGCACACCCTCAAGAAGTGGGGAGCAATATTCCTACTTTACAGATGGGGAAACTGAGGCCCATTCACCTATCAAATCACTCATACCACCGTTTACTGGGTGCCTGCTGTGTGCTGGGCTCTGTTAGGTGCTGAGGACGCCCCTGTGAACAAAACTAAGCCTCCACCTCACAGAGCTGCGATTTGGTCAGGGAGCCAGGCAGCAGCCATAAGTGCCAGTAGGGAATGGCCTGTGGAGGCACCAGGGCGGCAGAGGGGAGGTGATGGAATGGGGACACGAGGGAGCCAGGAAGGACCTCGTGCTCAGGTGACTGCCCTGCTTTGAAAGTGTCTCCCAAAAAGCATGTGTGGGAAGCTTAATCCCCAAAGCTGCAGTGGAGGGAGGCGGGGCCTAGTGAGCGTCAGGCAGCCCCTCCCCCATGAAGGGATTAATGCCCTGTTACTAAAGGGCTGGAGTCCCAGAGTTTGATCTCTTGCTCTCTCACTGTCTGATGCCCTCTGTCACATGGTGACCCGGTAAGAAGGCGGGCCCTTCCCAGATGCGGGCCCTCCACCTTGTACCCCCAGCCTCCAGCACCAGGAGTCAAACTCCTATTGTTTGTAAGTTGCTCCGTCTGTTGTCCTCTGTCACAGCAGCACAGAATGGAGTAAGGCGCTGTCCTGAACAGGACTGCAGGACGTGAGGCAGAGCCACGCCGGTGCCTGGGGACAACCTGTGCCTCCAGGCGCTGTGAGCGCCCAGGGACGCTGGCTGTCCTGAGTGGGGCCGCAGGGGCAGGGGCGCGGGCAGTCTCCAAACTCCACCTGGACCCTGGCTCTCCTCCTGGTGGGCCCTGCTGCCCACTCTGCCTCAGCGCCTCCCTCCCGTGGGTCCCCTGAGTGTCCGCGCCCCCTCTCTCCCACTGTTCTGAGTGATTTCCTCCTCTCTCCCTATTGTGGCTGGAGCTGGGATGGGCAGGAATAGGTGCAGAGCCTGGTGAGTATGTGCAGAGCCGGGTCAGGAGAGCACTGCAGCTGCAGGGGGAGCGCGTCTGAGGCCCCTGCCTTGAGGGTGCTGGGTACAGGGAGGATAGAGCCAGGTTGGGGCACAGCCCTGGTCCCCTGGGGGAAGTTCAGATGTTGGCTGGAGATGGCCCCCTGGAATCATCTGGGGTTCTCATGCTGGGCAGGCTCAGGGCCCTGGGCAGGTCAACCAGCTAAGTCTCCCACAAGCCCTGGGAGGGTCTTCAGTGAACACAGATCTGGAGCTACAGCCCTAAGCATCAGGCTTTGCGGTACAGTGAGCTCAGATTCCACCCCTCACCCACCACCCAGAGACACCTAGTGGCTCCCTGTGGCCTGCTGGTGACCCCACTCCCTATGCCTAGGCCAGCAGGGAGACCCCAGGTCTGGACCCTGCCATCTCCTCCACCTCCTTGGGGAACGCCTGGCTGGAGGGGGTGGAGCAGATGGTCCATCACCCTGGAGCCGCCATGCAACAGGCCTGCCTTGGTTGCTCCGGGGCCCAGAGCCCCAAAAGGCATCACAGCTGGGGGAACCGAGGCGCAGGGGTCCCAGGGCAAGGGCCTCGAGCCCCACCTCTTCATCGGGGCCACAACCATGGCCGTCGCTGCCCGTGAATCACGGCATATTATCCATTCATTTGTTCATCCTTTCAGCGGTATTTGCTGGTGTTGACTCTGAGCCAGCTGTGGGTTTAGGAGCTGGGGACTCGGTGTGGACAAAGCTGACGGATCCTGCTGAGGGCGGCCTGCCATGAGGTTGCTGTAGGGCATTCATGGTCTATAGATTGCACAGGATCCCTTCAGGCCGGAAAGATGGCTCACTATATCTGCCCCTCTTACAATAGGAGGAGACGCCGGCTGAGCACCGTCCACCCACCTGGGCCGTTGGCCACTCCCTGCTTTACAGAGGCCCGTGAGTGGTCCCAGAGCTAAGACCAGCAGAGGTAAGGCTTAAGTCCACCACCCCACCTTCCCACCTCTGTGCCACAGTGCTGATGTCCTGAGGGTCCCGAGCTCCCGTTCTGACGTGAACTGCGACCCTCGCCATCTAATTCTGGCTCTCACCTTTGGCGCTGTTCTTGTTCTTGACTCTTCCATGCTTTACCCAGATTTGCTTAGTTTTCCAGCTTCCAGCTCTAACCTTCTGTGAGCTCAGTCTTTAGCAAATCCATGAAAAGACACCTGGCCCCAGAATGCGCAGCCAGCCCCCCACTCGAGCCTCCTGCTCCCCGGGAAACCTCTCCTAGCTGTCTTCAGCCACTCCTGTCTCCAGGGCCCTCTCCAAACTTAAGCTTATGGTGGCCACATGTCACCAGCCATGACGGTGGGGATGGAGATGATGATGTTGGGCCATAAACTCCTGCAGATTTAGGGCCCAAGCGAGCCAAGGCCTCTCAAGCTGAGGAACCTCTACCCTGTGGACAGCGTTGACCACAGTTACGAAGCAGCTCACCTCTGGGCCAGCTGGGCCTGCAGGGAGCCTCCGGGCTGCCGGGTCCTGGGTCCCCTTCCCTTCCTGCCAGCCCTCCTGTTCTCTCTGCCCTCCACTCTCAGGAGAGCATCCCGAGGTGCATGCCTGGGGTCTCTCCTGCAGAATGCGACTGCACTTTGATTCCTGACGGAGGAGGCCCCGTTCCTGTGCATGGTCTCTGTGTACTCACCCCAGGGTGAGAGCACAGGCTCTAGGAGATTCTGGTCTCCAGCCCAGGCTCTGTCACCATCTTGCTAAAAGACCTCAGGCAAGTTATGTGACCCGTCTGTGCCCCAACATTTTTCCTCTTTGTGAGATGGGCACAGTAATAATACTGACTCCCATGGATTTGATGACATTAGCAGCTGGAGGGGGATTCCTGGGCTCAGCTGACACTTTCAAAGCTCCAGACAAAACAAGGGGTCCTTCTGGGCTTTGGATCCTCCTCTGTAACCCGGAGACTGTGACCGACTCTGCTGTGCAGGATGCTGCAGGGACCTCGGGACGGAATGTGTGTTGCCTGGGTCTGGTCCACAGTGAGGCCCGCCCGCCACACTCTACCTGGCACTGTTAACTATTATTGTTGTCATCCTTGGGGTTGCAGACCAACACTTCCATCTTGTCTTGTGCGTCACACTGCTGGCACAGGGTCCAGGCACAGTAAGGGTCTGACACTCAGCAGAGCAAAGAGAACAAGGTCTTGGGAACAGATTGTTGGGATGCAAAGCCCAGGTCTACTGCTTCTGGGCTGTGTGACCTTCAGTGAGTTTCTAAGCTTCTCTGAACTTTAGTATCATCTTCATTGATGAAATAGAGGGCAAAGTGGACGATAATAAGCACCTCCTTCTCAGGGCTGTTGAAATAACGAAGTGAAGTCACGCACGTGAAGCGTTTATCACGGTGCCTGGCACACCATGAGGGCCACCCAGGGCTGCTCCTACAATTCCCAGGCCCAGGGAGCTGGCGAAGCCCTCCCTTTCTGCCACCTCTGCACTTAGAAAGGAAGAAACGGAGGCCAAAGACACTAAATAAAATGCTTGGGAACAAGACACTATATGACCATGCTAAATTACGCAGGGGGGACAATTAGAGAAGAAAACGACCTATAATAAAGAGCTAATTGGGTGGGACAGAGGCTAAGTGTCCCAGGAGCCAGGGTGGAGGGAGAGAAAATGCAGCTTGGGATGAGGATGGCCTCGGCCAGGCCCCGGTGCTCTTGCTAATAGCATGGAGATTTCTCTTGATAGAAGTAATGTACACTTACTGTAAAATCCTTAGGAAGCTCGGGATGCGTATCCATCCCTGGTACCTCACTTCCCGAAGACGGCAGCCGCTAGAGTATTGAGGCCTTTCTTTGTTCTTTTGTCATTTATTTCTCATTGGTGCCTCGGAGCTCGGCTCACTCCCCACCCACCCTAATCGTAGGCAATGACCAAGCGCACCACACCTACGCCGGCAGATGAGTGAGTGGCCGCAGCTGGCCAGTCACTTGTGCCCACCTTGCGGGCAGAGGGAGCTGTCACTAGTGGCCAGTGGGGGCTCAGGCTCCCACTCAGGGGCAGAGGGGACCCGCAGGTGCCCCGGGAAGCAAGCTTTGTGTAACAAGGGTGAGGTGCCCCTGGCTCCCGCAGAGGATGGAATCATTGGTTTAACTCCATGCTGGTGGGCGGCGGGAGCCCATTAGGGGGCCAGGTGGAGCACAGCTGGACTGGCAGGTGAGTGGGAGCTGGATGGGGGACTGTCTGGCAGAAACTGGGATACTCACACCTGTGAGGTCCCGTGAGGCTCAAAGATGTCAAGGCGGTGCATGAAATTCTGGAGTTTACGATGCAGAATCTCAGGATAAGCCGGGATGTGGTGTGGAAAGTTTCCCCCTTCCTGGAAACGAAGTCATCTCTAGCTTTTGCCATATGTCCACTGTGGTCAGTGGGGGCCTGGCTTGTCACACACACCCAGGGACTCGCTGACGGAGGATCCCCTATCTTAGGGTGTCATGGTCTCAATGTGCATGCCTACAATTGGCACACATCTGTGACAGGGAAGGGGGACAGGAGATTTATCTGTGTGTGTGTGTGTGTGTGTGTGTGTGTGTGTGTGTGTGTATGAATTGAATCCAGGGGTATTCTACCTGTAAGCCATGTACCCAGTCCTATTTTTTTTTCCATTTTCTGAAAACAAGGTCTTACTAAGTTGCTGAGGCTGTCCTCCAACTTGCAATCCTCCTGACTCAGCCTCCCCAGTACCGGCTCACGGGTGTGCACCATTGTGCATGGCTTTGAGCTGACTCTGAAGTGCTCCCACTGGAAAGGGCCCTCGTCACCTCTACTCACCTTTATTTCAGTGGCCAACTCGAGTCTCCTGGCCACCCTGAGATGAGGGCTGTGGGGACGTGCCCCTTTCCTGTGGCCTGAAGGAGAACTGGACATTGGTGACCCCAGCTGGGCCCTCCATGTGGCACAGATGAAAGATGAAAACTTGGGCTTCCTGACCTGATGCTTCAGCCAACCAATTTCCATGGCCTGATGTATTCTTGGAAATTGTTCTTTTCATTAATGTTCTATAATTAATCACATTCCCATTTTTTTAAAATTTGGATAATTCTTTTTTAGTACTGGGGATTGAACCTAGGGGCATTCTACCTTCGAGCTATACCATATTTTTCATTCTTTATTTTGAAACAGGGTCTCACTAAGTTGCAGAGGGCCTCACTAAGTAGCTGAGGCTGGCTGCGAACTTGCAATCCTCCTGTCTCAGCCTCCCAAGTACTGGGATCACAAGCGTGCACCACCATGCCTAGCTTTAATTTCAATTGTTAATCTTCATATATCATTGCTTTAGATTTCATTCTTGAATCTTCTTCCTATTGGAGATAGTAAAATAGTATAAAATTTTAAAAACTAATATCAAGTATTTTTGGAGTGAATAGCCCTCGATTGAGCCCTGTTACCTCTCAGCCTCTCCAGTTTCCCGCCCTGGGCCCATCCTCATGCCTGGATCCCTGCAGTCCTCATGGCAGCTGGCTGGTCCCTGCCTCTTACCTGGCTCTATCCACTCTCCTGCAGCAGCCATTGTGACCCCGTGAGGCTCAGGGGGGCGTCCCTGCTCCCCCAACCCAGACTCCTGCCTCACGAGGCACGGTCCACGCTGAAGGGGCCCTGGCTCTGCAGTGACTGGCAGTCCTCACCTGTTGCTGCGTCTCACACCTCGGGCTCCTCACTCCTTCCCTTCCAGCCTGGACCCCACCTCCAGGCTCTGCCCTTGACCTTCCCTCCAGCAGGAACTCTTCCCTCTCTATCCTGCCCCCTCACCCCTCAGGTGCTGCCACCTGCTCTGAGGGCCCCTCTTTGACCCTGCTTACAGCAGTGACCCCAGACCCCCTGCCGTCCCCTGTTCCTGACCTATCAAACTGATGCCCGCTGCCTGCTGTGCTGTGGGCCGCATCCCAGCCAGCCCCGCCCCTGCCCGTGCTCACCAGGACCCTAAGCTGCCTCCGTCCTCCACCCAGCACTGCCATGCTTGCCTTCCCAGCTCCCTCCCACCAGCGGGCTGCGGCAGAGCTGGACAGGCACAACTCACACCGAGTTGGCATCCTGCGGTACTTTGGATGAAGTCCCGGACGCCCTCCCCACCTGGCCTTGACGACTGCACAGTCTGGCTCCGCCCACCTCTACACCACTGCCCCTGCCTCAGTTCCCCCATTCAGCATGGTCCAGCCACACTGGCCTTTTTGTCTGCCATGCAAAACTCTGAGCTTTTGCACATGTCGTTCCCTCTGCCTGGAGCATAAGTTCTCAAAGTGGCCCATACTGTCCTAAGGGGGAGGGGTGCTGGGCCGATGGGGGTGGTAGTGGTCTCAGGTGCAATTGGGGGACATTTAATAACAGTAAGAGGGTGAAGGAAGTGCTGAGGGGCACTGAGGAATTTTCTTCTGAAAAAGAGGCTGTAAGCCTGGTAAGTTTGGGGACCTCTGGCCTTGGAGGGTCCCCCATGCATCTCACCTGGCTGCCTCCCAGCACCCTTGACGACTCCTCCGGGAAGCCCACTGGCTCTCCTGGGCAGGTCAGGTCCCTGTCAACCCTCCTCACATTGTATCTGGTTCTTTGTGCAGTTATTGATTCAATGTCAGCTTGTTCTGTTCTACAGGAGACCCTCGGGGCACAGATCATTTGCCTTAGTTGCTCCACCTCAGCACCGAGTTCTGATCTCAGTGCTGACAGGTGACCTGGCCTGAGTCAGAATGGGACAAACCCGCATTTGTAGAATGAGCAGGGTCTGCCTGCTCTGCTCAGTCCCCTGGGCTGGAGGTCACAGTCATCCATGACAGGCCAGAGGTGTGCTGGCGGAGGGGGACTGTTTATTCAGACCTCATCCCCTGGTTACCTGGGGTGACCACCGCAGCCACCAGGAGGGGGCTCACTGAGGCAGGGTGAGTGGGAGGAGCTTACTGTGACCTCAGTTTCCCCTTCCACCTTCAGGACATTAAGGCACCAATTTTGCTCCATCCTTGCATGGCATGGCCCAAACCTATATCTCTGCTCATGGCCCCCACGGAAGGTCCCCTCAACACGCCTGGTTTTACACTGAATCGCCCTTGAGTTTTCTCGTGGATTGGCCCCATTTTCCTGGGTAGGGTTTGGGGGTGTTAGGCTACAGGGCTGGATGGGAAAATAAGAAGAAAAAAACAGAAAGAAAAAAAGCCCCTCACATCACAGGAGGCAGCGAGGGTGGTCCATTATGAAATGAATGCCACTGTTAGCTAAAAAGTAATTTGGCTGAATGACTCGCTCCCACCTTCTCCTGCGATCAGCTTCCTGCCCCCCCCCCCGCCTTGTTTCTTCTGCCTGAGTCCTCCTTTCCCTCACCATGCTTTTGTTCCCTTGTTCTTCTTGCTTAACTAGGAAACAACATTTCTTTATCCTCCACAGAAAGATTGAGAGGAAACACAACAGAGCTGATAATGAACCTCCAATTGTAGGGACCAAAGAACCCATTTTTCAAATAGCAAAATAAAAAAGGCTAGGACTCTGTTATGAGGAGGAGTGGCCGGGGAGGGGAGAGGCCCATCCCCCCATCCCCCCATCCCCCCATCCCCCCATCCCCCCATCCCCCTCACCACACCTGTCCTCCTTGCTCCTTCTCATCTGCCTCACGGCCCCAGTCTCCCTTCCCCAGCCCCATGCTTCCCACTGAATCTTAGACAGTTAGGTCTCATAAGGATATTTATTGACAATGCTATAAATTACAGATGCCAAACTTTATAGTAAGTAATTTTTTGTGTGTGTGGGAGTATTGGCTAAGTTGCTGAGGGTCTCACTAAGTTGTTGAAGCTGGCCTCGAACCTGCGATCCTCCTGTCTTAGCCTCACAAGTACTGGGATTGCAGATGCGCTTCATTGACCCCAAATGACATTTATGCATTCTTATTTTCTCCATTCATTGGGCATTTACAAAACCCTACCATAGTTGAGTGTATTGCTCAGCTTTTCATCACTACAATGAAATATCCAACACTGACTACTTATAAGGAAAAAGAGATTTGTTTAGTTTATGGTTTTGGAGGCTGAAAGTTCAAAAGAATAGTGCATGCTCTGACAAGGGCCCAGGAGAGATGGCAGAGTGCATATACCACATCCAGAACCAGGAAGCAGAGCGAGGCTTGCTTTTTAAAATATCCAGCTTCTCTGGAGAACCCAAAGGGGTTACAAAAGAACCACCTTAATATGGTTCAAGGACACACCCCCAACGACTCAAGGACCTTGTATTAGGCCCCACTGGCTAAAGATGCTACCACCTCCTGATCCCACCACCCTGCAGACCAAGCTTTTAATGCTTGTGCCCTTGGGGACACTCAGACCATATCCAAACCACAGCATCAAGACACTGCTGGAAAGCAAGGCAAACCAGCATTAACTGAGCAACCATTATATGCTAGTCGCCATTATCTCAGTTTCTCCCTGCAATGACCCCCTTCTTACAGCCTAGGAAGCAAGGTTCATGACTCTGCATTAAGATTGCATAGCACCTGTTCCAGGTCTCCTGGCCACCCAGGGAGGGTCTAACAGAGAAGGACATCTTCTGTCCATCTCTGTCTTCCAATCAGGAGTTCCCTCTCTGGCCAGGGGATAGCCTAAGTATTGTTCCTATTAGCACTGTTGCTATTGTCATCATAAAGACTGCCCTGCACCACCAGCAGCTGCCAACCCCTTTCTGTGCATATCACCACACCAAGTATCCAGTGACCTTTAGCACACACAAACCGTGTGCAAGACAGGAGCTGGCCTAGGCCACAGATATGGATGCATGAGGCTAAGGATGCACGAGTCAGTGGCAGAACCAGGCTGTGAACCCAGGGCTGGCCCATCACCTCCAGTGCCTCACATGCAAGGATGTGTGATTTCCGAGGGGGAGGGGAGGGCTCTGCAAGGTGAGAAGACCTGGCTGTGGGAGGAAGCAGGAGCAGAAAGGCAGAGAGCCCAATGAAGCCCAAGAGAAGGGAACAGGCAGGACTACCTGGTCCATTTCAGGCCCCAGTCGGACTCGAGCCTTTAAGTTCCCTGCAGCCAGTACCCTCCCCCTCCCTGTTTTCTCTGCTTAAAGTAGACAGAATGTTTTCCTGTTACTTACAAGGAGCCCTGATTTGATGCCAAGGAAACCTGTTTATTTAAAAAATCTGCATTCAAAAAGCTCCATTTCTAACAATAAGCGTCTCTTTCTCAGTGAGCTCTCATAAATAACAGAAAGGAGGATTTTGCAAACCTTTATGGAAATTAAACCCACAATCCGGGCACACACTTGTTTAACAAGTGATAATTAAGTGCTGACAATATAATTTCAGCTTGGAAGAAAATGCATTTTTCATTAAAAAGTAATCAAAGAGATCCTTGCACCGGGGCCGTCCAGTCTCCTCTGCGGGAGCTTAGCGCCTCAGCTGGCGGCAGCTCTGTGTCTGTGTTGACCGCCCACTGCTCCCTGCCATGTGGGACCTGAGACCCAGAGGTGACACTAGGTTTTCTGTGCCCCACAGGCTCAAGGGCAATTCCCAGAAGGAGGCTGAACCAGTCTCTCCCTCCCCAAGTGACCACCCAGCCCCCCCTCCAATGTGCCTGGCTCTTGCTGGCAGAGGGCTGAGTGCTGACCTCAGCTTCAGGGAAAGATGGACACTGTGGTCTTGTAGCCCCTACCATGCCCCAGGGCTTGCAGGGATCATGCCCCATCCCCCATTCTATAGAAGAGGAAACTGAGGCTTCAAGACATGGAGTCATTTGTTTAAGGTCACACGGCTGATGGGGGACTGGAGACACGAGCATGTCTGAATCCCAAAGCTCCCTTCCTCTAGAGAACTTGCCTATTCTATGCTTCAGTCTTCTCATCTATGAGATGGGGACAATACGGGTGCTCACCTTAAGAGGCTGTTTGAAGATGAAATAAGTTGATTAAATAAAGCACTTATAATAGTACCTTACACATAGTAAGCCCTAAGTCCATGTCAGCTATAATGCCCATTATTATTAATAATAGCATCAAAAGCACACTGGTATTACTAGTGCAACTTCTCTCCTCCAACCCACAGACCAGTGGGCTCTGCCCTTTATCACCTGTGCCCTCTCTGGAGCTCCGTCCAGGTCTCCAGCACCCGTTTATGAAGCAAGATGGAAAGGAGTTGTAATGCCAAGTGTGGGGCGAGGGGCTGCCTCCAGCGTCCTGAAGGCCAGAGTCCTCAGAGGTCACGCATCTGTCCTATGCTGGCTGCTGACACAAAGACCCCACACGTCACGCTCAGCCGTGGCCAACTGTGACCCAATTAGAGCATTTTGTCTTCCTAGGAGATCCCAGAATATACACCTCCACCCTGCCCTCCACCCCACAGCCCCTGTCTCAGAACATTCTGTCCCCTTTAACATCTCCAGCTCTGGCTCATATAGGCTTCCATGCCTAGAAAGCCTTCCCCCCATTTCCCGTCCGGTGAAATGTGTTGTTCTCGCTGACACTTTGAGCCTGGGTCTGTCTGCTCTGACCCCGAGCACAGAGCAGAGGCTCCTGGCCCATTCCTTAGGGCACCACGGTGTGCCAGCTTGGCCCACCTGCCTGTGAGCCACCAAATCTTCACCACACCCTGCAGGGCGGGTGCAGCTGAGACTCAGGGAACGGGTGGGCTTTTCCAAAGTCACACATCTAGAGAGTGCCAGAACCCAGAGGGGGGCCCAGGTCTGGCCAACCCCAAAGCCTGGGCTACTGGCACAGCCCTAGGGTGCCTTCCTCCCACTTAGAGCTCTTGTGATTCCAGAGTGCCCTTCCTCGAGGCAGTAGGACCCGGTGTCCTGTAAGTTCACACTGGGCTTTGTCACTGAACAAGGACTCAGAGATACATAAGCCCAGGGACATTCTCCAAGCACACGCACATGGACCCTTGCACATTTTAGAGGATGTCAGGGAACACGCCTGCTGTTTCCCGTGGTGACTTCCTTTCTCAACTCCCTAACCCTGGACGCACCTGCTTCCTGGACATCTGCCTCTGGAAGGCCCAGGGGGTCCTTGGACTCAGTGAGCTCAGAAGGGTCTCCGGTGAGTGGGGCAGGGAACAAACATGGTTTGAAGACTTAAATTTTGCTAGTCTAAGTTGTTCTAGCTTTTGTTCCTGAAAACCTTCCCTCTCTGACCACTAGAAGCACTAGATCACATATATCAGAAAGGAAAGGGACATCTCTAAGGAGTTTAGAGAAACTGACAGCCAGAGTGGCAGGGGTGTGACCTGGGGCAGTAGCTGCCATCCTGGGGGTGGGGGTGGGACTGCCGTGGGATAACGCTGTCCCACTCGTGGGTCCTTGGTATCCGTGATAAAAAGAATTTTAACACGTGCCAGTCAGGAACAACAGGCAGGTCTTTATTCAGGAAAGTCAGGGAAATGGGTACGCGGAGATCTTCTGAGTCACGGAACAGGAGGGCAGGCGAGAGAGCAAGAGACAAGGGAAGAGGGCCCTTCCCTTTTTAAGAGGGGTGGGCACAGAAGAAGTCTGGATCCTCCTCTTCCTCAGGTACAGGTGGGCGATAGGTGGGCGTTCCAAAAGAGGGTGGGCACAGGAAAAGTTGGATCCTCCTCTTCCTCAGGCTTCAAGATGGATCCGACCTTGGCCGTGAACCTCAGGTGGGGGCAGGGCTTCCGGGGATTAGGGTGTGGGGCTTCCTAAGAAAACTTCCAAGGGGTGGAGTTAGCTTAAAACTCTCCAGATTTTAAAAACTATATTTTTCCTTTTCCTCCCAGTGTCTCCTTCCTACCTAAATTTTTCTCTTCCTATTCTACCTCATCAGGACTGTGAGTCTTGGTAATTAACTCGAGGATTTGAGTTTAACACCCTCATAGGGCCAAAAGAGGGCTGTGTTCATGGAAGCTAGGGGGTGAGATATTGGTTCCCACACAGAGCCTAAAAGAGATTACTCTTCAATGAAAGTATTAGAAAAAAAAAAATCCCATTCAGAGAAGCTGGGGGTGACAGGGAAGCTTGTCTGCTTGTCAGGAGTCTCAGTGGAACAAAATAAAAAAACCAGAGAATTCTCTTGGGAATTTTCAAACAGAGGCCTGCGTCTCCTCAGGGTTTATGGTTTTAATTTACTTCCTAAGTCTTAGTTCTGAGCAGAGGAGCCAAGAAATTCATGTCTAATTGGTCCCAGTCTGTTGGTCCTCTTGGGACATCTGAAGCCCAGCATATTTTGGTAGGGTACATCTTCCACTCAGCTCCCACAGATCAGACCCCAATGGAAAGGAGCTCAAAACTCAAAACTCCCAAACAGAGAATGGCTCTCTTACAGAAGAGTTGGCAGATGAAAAACAACAGGAAGGTAATCCAAAGAAGCTCTGGTACCAGAGGGATCCCATTGGAAACTCTAAGACAATTATGCATAAAATAAGGACATGAAAGAATCAAAATCAAAAGAGTAGAACCAGGCGTTATGAAAAAGGCAGGAATATTGGGAAATGTAATATTTCCCTCATTTGAAATGTATAATCTTTGAAATAAAAGCACAGTGAAGTAAGAAGTGAATAAGATAGCAGATTAGGCAAAACTAAAGTAAAGCTGAAATAGTGAGCAGGAATACAGACAAAAGGAAGCCTTCCTGGGGTGGGGGGGGTGGAGCTCAGTGGGGGACCTTGGTATGTGTGAGGACCTGGGTATGATCCCCAGCACCCCACCCCACCCCCACCAAAAAAAAGAAATCTCCAAGAAAATAGATTTAAAAAGTCATCTGGTGGAAAATTTGAGAGTGTAATTAAGAGATATTTGATTAAAATAAGACAATTTGCCCTACATGAAATAGGGGTTCTAGAATACAAGAGAAAAAATGTGAAAGACAAAATGATCAAATCGATAAGTACAAAGAATTTATGGAATTTATAAAATGTTTTTAGATTCAAAAAGTGCCATAAATACCAAGAAGGCTAAAACAAATCATACATTTAGATCTATCCATACCTTGATCTGTATATATATCCATATCTATATTCTCACCTGTATCAGTGAGAATTGATAAGCTACAACTACAAACATAATGCTGGGAAGAAAAAAAATACAGACAAGTGGTTACCCTTGGTGAAGGGGTAATAACTGAACATCAGGGTTATACATAAAAAAGGGTTAGCTGGGTATAGTGGTACATGACTGTAATCTTGATACTTGGGAGGCTGAGACAGGAGGATTGCAAGTTCAAGGCCAGCCTCAGCAACATAACATAAGAGACCCTGTTTCAAATTGAATAGATAGATAGATAGATAGATAGATAGATAGATAGATAGATAGATAAAAAGGGCTAGCTCTGTGGTAGAGTGTCCCTCTATAGTAGAGTTCAGGTTCAAGGATGTGAGAGTATAAACTCCTTTGAAAGACTGCTTTGAGGAGAGACCACCAGGACACTTTGCTATCTCAGGGCTGCTTGGGGAATGACCTCCCTGGGATTCCTTTTTCTGTGTTCGGCCATCCAGGAATCAGAGGCACCTACGGCAGTGGTCCAAATGGTCCTGGTTACTGTTCCCTCTTATAGCAGACCTTGATGTCACCCACATGATGCTGGTTTTGCAGGCATGCAGATGCAAGTGTCCTTGGCTCACTAGACTGCCACTGAGATTGCAAAGACCTGGGAGGCCAGGCACTGCGTGACAGGGTCAGAATCCCCGCAGGCAGCTCCTGAGAGGGCAATGCAGGAAAATGTGAGCCTGAAGCCAAAGCTGCAATGGAGACCCCAGGAAGTTAGAAGTGCTTGGACCTTGAATATCTGTAAGGGAAGACTACAGACAATGAACAAAGCAGGCCCAAGAGAAAGGCCATGTGGGATGCAGCAGGCAAGGCCATGGAGTGGGGTTGTCCAAGCTCATTGGAGCTCACGTTGTGCCTCAGCATGCCCTGGATGCTGGACATGGAGCTAGAGGATTTAGTTTGTCCTGCTGGGTTTCAATCTTGCTTTGGTGCCATCTCTCCTTTCTATGTCCCCATTCCTTCCTTTTAGAAAGGGAATATTTACTTTATGCTTATCCTATCATTGAATGTTGGAAATATGTAATTTGCTTTTTGACTCTTACAGAGGCTCACAGCCACGAGTTGCCTTGATTCTCAGAGGAGACTTTGGACTTGGACATCTGAGCAAGACTGAAACTGTCAAGACTTTGGGAACTCTTGGGGATGGGCAGAATGCATTTTGCATACCGAGATGGACATGCACCCTCGGTGGAGAGCCAGGGGTGAAGTGTTATGGTTCCAGTCTGGAATGTTCCCCAAAGGCTCATGTGTTGGATCCGGCTTGGTCCCCAGCTGGCAGCACTGTTGGAAGGTAGGACGTCTTGGAAGATGTAGGTTACTGGTTTGTGTCCTTGGAGGGTGTGTCTTCTCCCTGGCCCCTCCTCTCTACTTCTCAGCAGCCACAGGTAAGCAGCTTAGGCCTAAGATGCCCTCTCCACCATGACATTCTGCCTCACCACAGGCCCAGGATGAACAGGGACAAGTGACCATGGACTGAAACCTCTGACATGGTAACCCGAAATAAAACTTTTCCTCCTTTAACTTATTTTTCTCAAGTACTTTGTCATAGTGACTAAAAGTAGATTAACATACTGATTAACACGGGCCCTGGGAATAGTGGAGGGAACTATAGGTGACAGAGGCCATCACAGGGGTCACCTTCAGGTTCCTGGACCCCTGGACATAAGCCCTGTCATGTCTGGCTGCACAGAGCTAACTGCTGTGCCCCTTGCCTGTTCTCGTGACTGACAGGCAGAATCCCTGGCCCTCTGTGGCATTCAGACCTGTGCAACAGGCTCTGCCTTCCTCCCACCCTGGCTCCTCCCCTCCCTGCTGCCTGGGCCTGGTTGGGGGAGGGAGTCACCCACACTGGAGGGAGTGGGTGCTGGGCAGAGGAGTGCCTCAGTCAGGAGAGGGAGGCACTCCGGTGACCCGAGTAAGCAGTGTCAGGAGAGGACTGAGGCCTTGGGGGAAAGAGAGGGAGGCAGTAGAGGTGTGATCACCGGCAGCCTGGGCAGCACCAGGGCCCCGTCCCACCGGACAGCCCTGCTGGTGATAAGCAAAGCTCAGAGCGTCACAGTCACCTCCCAGTCTGCATGCTGAAGGCTGGTCCCACATCACTCCTGGTGTCCCCACCTGCCCTGTGGTGGCTAGAGGGGGTGCCAAGGGCCCCTGGAGCAGGTCGAGGTGGCACATCTGCAGCAGGGACCACAAGGGGTATGGACTGGGGGGAGAGGAGCAGCACCTCGTGCATGGCCAGATGCCTGCAGCCTGGGTCTCCTTCCCAGATGCAGTGCTGCACCAGGGCGGCTGCTCCTGCCTCACATTTGGGCCCCCCTGGGGTACTGTCAGGACCTCCCTTGTCACCTGCTCCCAGGAGGGGTGGAGCTGCTCCTGTCTGCCAGGTGCACCTGCCTGCTACCTGTCGCCACCTGTTGAGGACACCTGGCCGGGCCCAGCCAGCCTTCCCTCACCTGTCTCCAGACTCTCAACACCAGGTTCTGTCTCCATCATATGCTGCCTTCCTGCCTATTGAGTGGAGGGTGTGTGTCCAGAACCTCACTGCTCCACCTGGGGTCCAGCAAGATGACCACCCACCTTCTGCTGCCCACTGGGTCCAGGGCATCTGCAGGCCATTAGCAGGGGACAGGCAGGGACTGGAGGCCAGGGCGTCACATCACCGCCCGACCTGGCTCAGCACATCTCTGCGCCCCCAACTCAAACAGCGGCCCCTGGCTGGTGGAGCCCCTGCCTGGAGCTGAGCACCTGCTGCCAGATCCCTGGACCCGCCCAGGGACCCTCACCACCACCCTGTCACAGAGGGCTCATCAGCTCTGCCTTCCAACTCAGGAGCTGAGAGGTGAAGTCACCCCCAAAATCACCCAGGTGACCCAGAGGAACCCTGGGGCTCTGCGTCCCCTCCCCCACTGTCCTGCCTGCAGGGGTGGCTCCTGTGAGGGAGGTCCTGCAGCCCCCTGTCCTATCCCTCCTGGTCACTGTTGACCTGTAGCCATCCATTGAGACTGCCCCGTGAATGTCAGAGTTGGGTCCCTGGAGTCGGAAGCTGGTCCTGCACCGCAAACCAAGTTTCCACATGAAATCCAGCCCCACCCCACCCCCCCATTGTGACAGACTTGCTCGACAATAATTACTTCATTATGTCTGAAGTGTGCCGTGGTCCCCTTGAGGCCTTGCAGTAATTACAAGATGCTCTGTTATTAAAAATGATTTATGGAGGCTAAGCACTTCGGATGAAGATCTCGGTGGTGAGAATTCTGGGCCCAAGCTGAGGCCTTGCCCAGGCTCACGGCTTGATCTACGTGGCAGACCTGTGACTGCCTCCAGCCCCTGGCGGACCTCGGCTCACCGCCACTGCTTCCTGGTGTTCATTGTTTTAGGGTTCATCTCCACAACCACCCTGGGATGGAGGGGCTGGTCAAATCTCCATCTATGGGTAAGGAAACTGAAGCCCAGAGAAGGCAGTTGATTTGTCCAAAGTCACACAGCAGAGAAGTGGGGAGGGGGGCAGACAGCAAGGCTCCTCCAGGGCTCCCTCCCCTGCTCCCCACTCCCAGCTTCCCCAGGAAAAGTGCAGAGAGGGGGATGGGGCCTCTCCTCCCCACAGCAGCAGCCCTCAGCCTCTCCTGCCTGGAGGCCTACCCTCCTTCTAGGACTACACCACATCCCCCAGCCCTGGGCGGTCACCCCCATAATTCTTTAATTATTACTTCCAAGGAGAGGCTCAGTCTAGCAAGAGAACACAAAGCCCTACTTCTGATGATTGAAGGTCCCCTGCCTCCCTAGTACAAACGGAGGCCCCGCACAGCCTCATCAGACCCGCGGTTAGTCAGGGGTCTCTCTGCCCGCACACAGGGTCAAGACAGTGACCCTTTGCTTTGCTTCTGCTCTGCCACCTACCAGAGGCCAGGCCCAGTCAGTCCTCCCCTCTCAGAATCCCAGCTTCCTGACCTGGAAGTGATATTACCTTCCTTGGAACCGGCTTCTGGAGAGCTAGGTTCAGTTATTTGTTAGCTAGACAAGGACACAGCCCCGTGCTGCGGGTCCCTGGCAGGCAGAGGGAGATAATCACAGTACGGCCCCTGCCTCGCAGCCGTGCCCTCCGCTCACCTCCGCAGCAGGCTCTGGTTTTCTCTGTAAGCCGCTGACAAAGGCCATGCTCACTTCCGGAGCTCTGGGCTCTTGGGACTCTTAAGTTCAACCAGAACCAGCTGGCGGGGTCCCTTCCACGCTGATTTGGGCAACCCCGGGAAGGGAGGGTGAAGCTAACTGTAAAAGTTACTTAGTTGGGTCGAAGGCTTTGGAGAGCCCTGGGCGGAAGAGATGAGCTCAGCAAATCTGGAACTGGGTCATTCCTGCCTAATTGGATGTGGGGAGGTCCCTAGGACACTTGCTTTCAACTCAGCTCTGAAGCTAGAAAATGTCTCCCACAGAGCAGAGGGCTGGGAAGCGGGGAGCGTCGGGTCATGCGGAGGTGAGGGTCTGTGTGGGCAGTGAGAACCAGGCCGATGAGCTCCTAGCTCCCCCGGGATTGGCTGGGGAGTCCTGAGGAGGGGGCGGTGTCCTGGGATTCCTCTCCACGACAGCAGTGAGGGCCTGGGTCACATGGAAGTCTCCAGACACAGGCTCTCCTCTCTCCTTCCGGGCTTGGGGCAAAGTCTCCAGCAGGCCAGCTCCCTCTGAGGTGGGGGACAAGCTGCCTCACCTTGGTCCCATGAGTAAATGGACTCCAACTCGGCATGGAAGGTGCCAGGTCCCGCACAGATGAGGAGACACTCAAAGAGGTCAGATCGTTTTCCCAGGACCCTACAGGCAGGGAGGGGCAGAGCTGGGATTTGGAGCCAGGCCCAGGGGCCGCAGAGGCTGAGCGCCTGGGGACAGAGCTGGGTGCTTGGCATGCTGCTCTCCCCTAGATCCTGGGAGCCCTGGCAGGGCCCGGCCTGCTCTGCACCCTCACACTGAACCCAGACTGGGATCAACCAGTCCTCATTTCCCCAAAACTCTGTCTTAGGTTTGAATCCAGCCCTGGCCTCCACAGCTAAGCAAACCCTATCCCTTTAGTTTCTGAGGATCCCCCTCCCCCTGATCTGTGACTGACCTTGGCCCCTGACAGTCTGTGTTCTGCTCAGTGCCCGAGGTGGCCTGGCGTTTGGATTCTGGCCACACTTGCTAGATCTAACAAGCAGGTATGTAGCATTGCTGTAAAACCTACAGCCCCTCTAAGCTTCCCAGGAGAGGCAGGAAGAACCAGACAACCTTCCAGTGCCTCCACCTGGGCTGCTGTATCAAAAGATGCAAGATGCCCAACAACCATGAACGGGCAGCTGAGAGGGAGCAGAGGGTCAGTGGCTGGATGGACCTGGCCAGAGGCCGGCTGAGCCCACCTCCCCATCGGTGGGCGGGGCCAGTGGCTGCAGGGCTGAGGCCGCAGGGTGAATACACAGAGCAGGTTGCTCATAGGGCAGGTAGGCGGGTGGAGTTTGCTGGTTCTGAGACCCAGGTGCTGCATCCCCGGGACTGTTCTTAGGGAAGGTCGCAGAAGCTGTGGGTGCCCCACCATGTCCCCAGGGCACTCACCCTTCCTGAAGCTCAGGTTCACAGCTAGACCTGGAAAAGATTTGCTGACTGAGAGTCTAGAGGAACTGAGCCCCCCCACCCCGGCCCTTTGTTGGGGAGTCTAGATGAACTGCGCCCCCGTCACCCACCCGGCCCTTTGCTGGGGACCTCAATTCTTCCATCTCTGGTGAGACATCTCTACATCACCCTCACTCTCTGGCGACTGGAGATCCTGTACTCCTCCTTTAAAAAATTTCTATTTTGAGACAGGATGTCACTAAGTTGCTGAGGCTGGCCTGGAACCTCTGATCCTCCGGTCTCAGCCTCCCATGTACTGGGATTATGGGTGTGTGTCGCCACGCCAGGCTCCAATCTCCCTTTTGCCCAGTGCTCAGAGCTGTTTCCTCTGCACAAGAGGGAGGAGGCGGAGGATGGGAGGGGTTAGGGAAAGAGTGAGGCCCCTCCCCACCTCCCCTTTAGCAGAGCCCTCTTCCTGAGAGGGGCAGGGTGGGGTGGGGACCCGTGATCCCCTGGTGACCCGGGCTCTGGAGGAAGAGCAAGATCAGCGCTCTCCCTTGCCCTCCTCGCGCATATTCCAAGTCTGTTGCTTTTCTTCGATTGGTTAAAGTATAATTTATTTAAGGCTCTCTGATGGCTATTTCACATCTCGGAAGCATATTTTTCACAGGAAGGTCAATTCTGAGAAAACACTGAAGAGTCCGTGGAGATTAATTCTATTAACAAGTGAAAAGTGGCCCATTGCTAAGGGAGGGGCCTGAGGCTAAGACCCTTTTGACTAAGTAACTGAAAACCGATGGCCGCTGGGAGCCCTGGGTGGAATTTGCACAGGAGTTTTAAGAGTCTCCATAATTTATTTTTTCCCCAGTGGCTGAAGTTAAACTTCATTTCTGAACCCAGAGAAAACACTGAAAGAGGTGCGGCCGGAAAGCAAATCAGCCCCATGCAAATGACAGAGAAGCTCCTCCAGGTCACCCCAGGAGGGGTCGCTGTTTCTCAAATCTCCTGACTATCTGGGAAACAGGCTCAGTTTCCCACAGCCCCCCTGCAGCTTCCAGCATCCAGGGCATTTTCCTGCACCGGGCCTGGGGAATTCTGAACAGCTCACCCTGCACAGTGCCTCAGAAAGCAGACAGGGCCTCTGAGCCCCCAGGAGAGACACTGCCCTCATTCCAGAGCATGAGGGAAAAGGTAATTTCCAAGGATCCTGAGTGTTGGAGAGGGACAAGAGCCCAATGCAACGCCTGAACTGACACCAGACTACCTCCTTTGCTATAAATAAATCAGCCCCCAGCAGCCGGCAGGGATGAAGTGCCTGGCTCGGTGCTCTGTGCTTCACACGTTGCTGTGGTTGCATGTCTGTGTCCCTCCCAGTTCATCTGCTGGAAGCTCCTACCGAGGAGATAGTGTCAGGAGTTGGGGCCTGGTGGCATCCAGTGACCAGGGCTCCATCCTGGACAGCATCATGGGCAGCTTGATAAGAGGCTGAAGGGAGCGCCCTAGACCCTCTCTGTCCCTCCTGTGTGGGGACACAGCATTCATCCCTTCTGTAGGACACAGCAACAGCACACCACAGGAGACCAGGCCTTCACCCAGCACCAAGCCTGCTGGCACCTTAATCTTGGACTTTCCGGCCTCCAAGACTGTGAGCAATAAATCTGTGCTGTTCATAAATTCCCCAGTCGGGGCCATTTCCTCACTTAAAACATCATAATAACCCTAGGACATGATAATGCGGTAAGTAGCATTGATTATTCCTACCGTATAGAAGAGGAAACATGTTAGAAATAAATTTTCATGATGTCATAAGAAAAGATACATATTCCAAAATGGCTCAGCAGGGAAGGCGATTTTACTTTTGGCAAAAAAAGGGTGTGCTACCAACTGGAGCTGGGTAAGCATGCACAAATGGCAGGAAATTTGCCCAGTTTTTATCCCTAATGCAAATTTCTGCACTGTACTCCTATTGGTGGGAGCATGGTTTCATAGTCTTAGGTGATTGGCTAATTCATCTAGAACGGGATGCTGGGGGAGGGAGGTTGACATTTGCAGTTTTCAGGAAATGGAAACTCACCAACAGGAGCTTACACAAGGTTACAAAACGGTGGTTTTACAACATGGCATTACTTTAAAACTAATCCTTTGGTAGAAAATAATTATAGTCTCACAAACGGAGAATCAGAGAGGTGAAGTCATTTGTCTTGAAACACAACTACTGTATTGTCATTCAAACCTAGACTTTCCTCACATTACGCCTCCAACAAGTAGTCATTTAAGTCCTGCTTGCATACCCACGCGGGTGGGGAGCTCAGCACTTCTCCAGGTAGCCTGTTCCACCTCTGAACAGCTTTGAGTGTTGGGAAGTCCTTCCTTCAAACCACATGGAGGACAGAATCTTCTTCAAATCCTTGTCCCCCTGGCAGTCCTTCCAGGATTTGAAGAAGATTCTTGTAACACTGTCTCTCTCCAGCTGCTCACTCTCCAGGTTCTGCTGCCCCATTGCTTTCAGCATGCCTAATTACATATCCTTTCTGGAGCTTGCTTGCCTGACCAAGCTAGAGTTTCTTGTCTTCTTTCACTTTGACAAAGCTAGAAAGAACCTATGGAGGAGCACCGTGCCTCCCACATAACTGCACAGTAATTGCAGCACCATTCAACACCTCAAGTACCCGGCCTGCGACCGAGTTGCAGCCTCATTGCACTGCCAGGATGCTCCATGTCCACCAGGGCAGTGCTTGCCCAGAAATGAACAGCGGGGCTCGCCCAGCTGGGGACTCCAGCTCCGAGTCACAGGCCTCACCGCAGGGCTGTGTCAAGGCCCTGGGCTCGTGCTGACACACGGCGGCAGGACCTGCCTCTCCACGGGGTTCGTGGGTCTTCGCTCCTCCTGCCTGCGATGTTTTCCAGATGCCCACAGTTTGCAGGGGAAACAACCGCTGTCTGGCAGGGCCTGCTGGCGGGAGAAACTCTGTGGCTGGTGGGGAAACCATGGCCCCTGGGCTCAGACAGAGCTAGTGCAAATCCTGGCCAATTGTTTGGCAGCCCTGAGCTTCAGTTTCCTCACCTGACACCTCGGGCTAATAATTACTGCCTCTCTGGGATTGCTTTATTTTTAGATTAGAATGAGATCTTCAATATGGTGGCCCATATGCCTGCCCGGCATGTGTGCGTTCCCTCACAGTCGATGGTGAGGAGGACACAGAGGGTGGCCAGGATTTTAAATGGCTATAAATAGGCATTTCTTCTTATTTCAACCTTGGGCCCGTCCTCCAGTTGGCCTGGCTCTTTGTGTAGAACTCTTTCCACTTCTGTCTCTGGGTGGCTCAGAGCACGCCCAGGCCTCCCCGGTGCCATCCCAGTGGCTCTGCCCTCTCCAAGCCCTCCTTGTCCTTGGGACCTGACTCTTCCGAGTGCTCTGGGGTCACCTCCCCCACTTGCTGTGAACTCACTGGTGTGGAAGACCTTGTCCCGGCCATCGCTGTACTGGAGCTGGGCAGCGGTGTGCTCTCAGGGCATGTGTGTGGGCTGTGGGGTTGGGGCCACGATTTCCACTCTGTGATCCACATGCCAGACCCAAGTCCACCTGGGCGAACTAGGAACCAGCTCAGAGCAGACGCCCAGAGTTTCTTGAGCACTGACAATGAGGGGGGTGAGGTGGGGACATAATCAGTACATTTGATCCTCACAACCAACCTGTGGGGTGGGATATTCCTTCCCGTTTTGTTGATGAAGAAACTAAGTCTCAGAGCAGTCACAGCCCAGAGCTCTGGGCTGCCTGGTCCTGGGCCATGTTTAGGTCAAAGCCTGTATGGCTCCTGGGCCCGGTGGCCTGCCTCGCACCTGTGCAGTGGCAGAGGCAGCAAGAGCTCCTCCCACTCAGCCTCATGAAGATCTCCTGGGGGCCTGGAGAGCAGGTTCGGGGGGCTTGGGAGACAGAGCCCCAGGGGGCAGAGGCTGAGGGGAATCTTCAGCCATCAGCAGCTTGGGCTGTCTCAGCTGACCCCACAAGCCAGGGGACCTCGGGGAAGTCACTTAGCTCCTGTGAGCCTCAGCTTCCTCATCTGTAAGCCTGGGCCAAAAAATTCCACCTGCCTGGGTTTCTGTGGGGGTTGCTGAGTTTGATGCTTGTGAAAGTGCCGGGTGCTCAGCTGGGTGAGTCCACTGTGGTGTGGAGAGGCCTGGCCTGGGGCTTGAGTTCTGATGCTCGACTCTGACCTCTTGCCCTCCTTCCTGTTTCAGAGTGTGTCTAAGTCAATTTTCTGCTGCTATAACAAAATATCCAAGATCAGGAAATTTATAAAGAGCAGAAGTTTCTTTGGCTCGGGTTCTGGTGCATGGCGCTGGCAGCTGGTAAGGGACTTCTTAATACATCATAACACTGTGAAGGGCATCACATGGTGAGACAGAGATCAAGTTAGCTTGGGTCTCTCTTCCTCTCCTTATGCAGCCATTAAAGTCATCACAGGCCCACCGACCTTATTAACCCTAGTTGCCTCAAAGGGACTCCACCAGCAAATCCATCAGCATATGAATTCAGGGGTAAGTTTCCAATACAGGAACTTTTAGGGAACCATTATCTTACACAACAGTGAGTAGCACACACAGGGCTCATCCTGTGGCCATGGGCCTTTTACGTACATTCCAAGACACTGACAATGACCAGGGCACACATCCGAGGGGCTCCAGACCCCGGGGCTCCACCTCAGCTCCTCCCCCTCCCCCAAGAGCTGGGGGCATGTGCAGAGTTCCCCACGGCGGGCGGGTCCCTCTGCCGACCACTGCTCCTTCCCTTTTCTGATGTTCCTGAGTCTGCGGACACCAGAACTATGCTGAGGTTAATCTGCTAACTTAATGAGGCATTTATTCTCAGTTAGAAAACTCCTGAAGAAGCATGTTTGCTCCGGATGGGCCGAGCTGATGAATAGATGAATGGCGGGCTTGAACCAGCTGACTAAGAAAATGAATCTGTCTGCGTTTTCTTCCTTAGATATGGACTGTGCTTAGGTTAATTTGTGGGAAATGGCTCATTTCTTAGGGGAAGAACCAGGATCCTCATCTAGCTCTGATTTCTCCTCCATTTGCCTGTCTCCCTCCTCTCCGCCTCCAAGCCCAGCTCTGTGGATATGAAAGACCCAGGGCCAGCAGGTGATGGGGAGAGAATGCAGGGCACAGAGCAGCAGGAGAGGCCAGAGCGAAGAGGGAAGCTCCTGTGTGGGGTCAGAGGCAGCAGCCACAGTGGACAGGGAAGGGAGTCCAGGGCCCGTCTGGCATTCACCACTGTGGCCCCCCGTGCCCAGCACCCAGTGGACACTCACAAATATTTGTTGAACTAGAGAAATAGATGCACAACATATGGTGACTATAAATTCTAATGAGAACACTAATGAGTCTCACTAGGTGGTCTGGGACTTGGGCATCTTGCCAATGATCAGAGACCCTTGGCCCAAGGACCAGGGTGACAGCTAGTTTCCTTATATGACTTGACCAGTGAGTGCTCCCATGTCACTCTCTCCATGGGCCACCCCAGCCAGTGAGTGCTTTCTTCCCTTCAGGAAATGCACTGCAGGCCATGACAGGGCCATGACAGTCCAGTGCCTGTCTCTCTCACCTCCAAAAAATTAGAGCAGAGGAAGGGTCTCCACACCCTCTCTGCACACATCCTGCTCCCTCAATAACCCAAGCCCACTCTGACAGCAAAGCCAGCCCAGTTTCCTGTGTCCATAGACAGGGCTGTGTGGATTCTCAGGCACAGGGAGCTGAAGGATCAGGAACACCAGATGGACAACTCAGCCAATAAGCTAGCAGAAAGTGATGGGGTGGCATAGAGAAACCCCCACTTTGCAGATCGAGCTATGGGTTACAAATCATAGCTTTTCCACAACAGCTCCCAGCACAGCCAGGTGGGGTGGCATATGCCTGTCATCCCAGCACTTGGGAGGTTGAGACAGGAGGATCACAGGTTTGAGGCCAGCCTTAGCAATAGAGCTAGGAGTACAGCTTGGAGATGGAATGACCCTGGGTTCAATGCCTGGTTTCAAACAACAAAGTACTCAGCACAGCCTTAGTGCAGAGTAGGCTCTAAGGAGACAGTAGCTTCTTCGTAGTATCTGGATGGTGCTGAGACTTCTGAGATGGAGTCTCTTAGTGTCCTGGCCCCATGTCTCTTGGCCCAGTAGCTGTGTCCAGCATCTTCAAGGGGATGAAAAGGACAAGCTCTCAGGCTGCAAAGAAAATGTGCAAAGAAGAGAGGAGGGGATGATCCCTGTGGAAGGTGCCTGGTGCAGGGGGGAATCCCTTGTGCACGGGGAGTCCCTGGTGCAGGAGGTAAGGTCTTTGTAGTGGTGGAGAAAGAAGGCAGGATTCAGCAGGAATAAACCACTAGCATCTCACACGTTGTTTGTTTATGCTCCCAGAATTATCTGAAGGGAAGATAGCCTTTAAGACAATGTCTTCTTTCTCAATTTAAAAGAAATGTAGGAGTTGAGGTACATACCTGGTGACTTGAATTCTCTCAGATCAAGCCGCTCCCCCTGTAAAACATCCCATCACTGGGATTTTAACTGAGCCTAAGCACATCAATAGCTGACTCTGTTCACATGGGTGAGAGATCATGCATTTCTTTGGGAGCGAATCCGACAGGCACTTTGGATCAGCAAATGTGGCTTTTAAGCATGTGTGTTGGAGGCAGGGTGTGGAGGGGCTTCAAAAATGAAAAAAGGCCTCAGGGCAAATTAGCTCCCAGCTTTTCAAAGCCAGCAGCCCCATGCTTGTTGACTTTGTTCTCTGACAACGTGCCTAGCAGAGAATTCACAAGCAAGGTCAGACATCACCCCAGTGAGCTAAGGGGGAGCCGTATCTAAGGGGAAGGCTGGACCGGGCTGGGCTCCCACGTGAGGGCTGGGTGATCTTGAACCTGTTGCATCCCCTCTCTGGGCCTCAGTTTCCCCAGTGTATAAAACAAAGCCATCAAAGCATTCTGTGGCCGAGGGTCCTTCGGCGTTAGGAGAAGCCTAGTGAAGCTGAATGGAGGGTGAGGGATGAGCAGGAGAAGAGGAGGTGGGGCTCCCCTCTTGAGCTGGGATCTGGTTTAAGTCTCCCCTCAACCGCTTCCAACCACCAGCATGGGCATCTCTTTGCCTGAGAAGTCTCCGTTCACCAAATCCCACACTGATGTCCAGTATGGCAGGCCTGGGACCAAGGGTTGGGTTGAAGCCGTCCCTGACATCGTAGTCTGAGACCCTGAGGCTGGGGGATGCTGAGGACAGAACGCTGGTCTGGAGACTTGGGAAACCTGGGACCAGGACAAGTCGCTCCCCAGGAATTAACTCTCCTCTCCTGGGAAGAACCGCAATCAGGGACCAAGGGTAGGTGGGGCGTGAATATCCCAGCATTCTGTGTTCTGGCGGGGCCTGGTGTGGGCTCCAGGATATCTTCCTGAGATCGGCCTGCAGTCCCTGACACTGGGAACTGAATTTCCAACACAATCCTCACAGGCAGCCCCGCGCCTTCACCAACTCCCTTCATATTTCCTTGGCTCTGAGCTCAGAGGCAGGCACAGAGTCCTCATCTCACGTTCCACCACCGCCGAGCCACATGAAGGCAGTAGCTTAGACATACAGGTCACAGGAGGGACTTGGGGGTGGGGTAATAGCCTCTTGCTTGACCTGGAGGCTCATGGTGCGTTCAATAATTGGAAGCTCTATAGTTAGTTGTGTGTCCATGATGTGTGAGATTTCCTCTGTGTACATTTAACATCACACAACTAGTAGTAAAAAGTGTGCTTATAACAAGAAGGTATCCCCCCACTTTGGTAATAGAGATTGAACTTAGGGGCATTCTGCCTTTGAGCTACACTCTGACCCATTTTTATTTTAGAACAGGGTCTCCCTATGTTGCTGAGGGTCTCATTAAGTTGATAAGGCTGGCCTTGAACCTGCAATCCTCCTGTCTTGGCCTCTCAAGTACTGGGATCACAGGCATGAGCCCTCAGGCCCAGCACAATATGTAAACTTTGTTAGTGAGAAGCCCAGAATATGCTAGGAGGGTGAGGGTGGCAGGAGTCACCCTTTATAGACACCAAACCCTCGGAGCACATTGATAAAGAGCTGTTTTTGTTAACTGATGTGTGAATCAATCAATTAGAAAGTACATAAACCAGCCGGGTGTGGTGGCGCACACTTGTAATCCCAGCATTCGGGAGGCTGAGACCGGAGGATCCGAGTTCGAGACCAGCCTCAGCTACCTAGTGAGGCCCTCCGCAACTTAGTGAGACTCAGTTTCAAAATAAAGAATAAAAAATAGGGCTGGGGGTATAGCTCGGAGGTAGAATGCCCCT
>PVLC010000493.1:0-12990 GCA_004027655.1 Graphiurus murinus
AAAGTTGAAAAAGAAATTGATGAAGATCTTAGAAGATGGAAAGATCTTCCATGCTCTTGGATAGGCAGAATAAATATCATCTAAATGGCCATCCTCCCAAAAGTGATCTACAGATTCAATGCAATACCCATGAAATACCAAGGTCACTCCTCACAGACATAGAAAAATCAGTCCTTAAATTCATTTGGAACAACAAAAAGCCTAGGATAGCCAAAGTAGTTATTTCTTTTTTAATATGATTCTGTAAACATGTTATTACAAAAAAGTTTAAACACAGGAAAATGGAAAGGAGTATATTGTGAACACTCAGAGAATACCTAGTTCCTATGGTTAACATTTTATTATATTTTTTACTATATATTTCTCCCTTTATCCATTAATACAGTTACTTATCAATTCATCAAAATGTATTTTATATATTTTAAATTAACTTGCAGCATACATCATTAGGGTTCAAAATTCTTTATAGTTTATCATTAAAAGTAAAAATTACTTACAATGAATGTACAGATTTTAAGAATACTGTTCTAAGTTTTGATATATCTAGTATATTATGCTAAATGAGTTCATCCAGTCTCAGAAAGTCAAGAGTTGTATGTTTACTCTCACATGTGAAAGTTAAAGAGAAAATAGGAAACAAAAAGGACTTGGAATAAGAGGACAGACACCGTAGAAGAGCTAAAGAGGGTGGAAGAGGGAGGCGGGGAAGGGGAAAAGGGAGGCTTGATGAAGGAAACAGTTCAAATAATTCTATATCCGTATACTAAAGTATCACCATCAATCCCACTAACAAGTACAAAGATGGAGGGTGTGGGGTAGAATCTGGAGAGAAACACACCAAGTGTTGTGTGCAGGTATGTTTGCTTCACTTTGAACTTCATTGTGATGTTTAATTACAATGCACAAATAAAATATATTTTAAAAAAAACCCTAAACCTCTGTGTTACCCAAACTCCTACCAATATATAAAAAGTACCATCACCCCAGAAGTTCCCTCCTGCCTCTTGCCAGACAATCCTTACCCCAATCTCCCAGGTGTTTTTGCATTCTGATTTTATTCTCTATGGATTAATTGTGCCTGTTTTAGAGCTTCATATAAGTGAAGTCATAGAGCATCTCCTATGCATTATTTTTTGTAAGTCCTTGTTTTACTTAGCATAATGTGTTAAAGAGTACTACAAGCCATTGGATGTATCAGTACTTCATTCTTTTATATTGCTGTGCTGTGTTACACTGTATGAATATATCACCATTTATGTTAGCCATTCTCCAGTTGATGGACACCCAAGCCATTTCTAGTTTGGGGTTTTATGCATAACACTGCTATCAACTTTCTTGTGCAGATCTTTTTATAGATATATGTTTTCATTTATCTTGGGTAAATACAATGACTAGAATTTCTGGGTCATAAGGTTGGGGTATATTTATTTTTATAAGAAACTGCTAGACCTTTCTCCAAAGCAATTGAGACACTTTACAGGCTGACAGCAGTATATGAGAGTTTCTTTCTCTCTCTCTCTCTCTCTTTTTTTTTTTTTTTTTTTTTTTTTTTTTTTTTTTTTTTTTTTTTTTTTTTTTTTTTTTTTTTTTTTTTTTTGGTACTGGGGATTGAACCCAAGGGCATTCTACCTCCAAGCTACCCTCAGCCCTATTTTTTATTGTTTATTTTGAAGCAGGGTCTCACTAGGTTGCAGAGGGCCTCACTAAGTAGCTGAGGCTGGCTGTGAACCTGTGATTCTCCTGTCTCAGCCTCCCAAGTACTGGGATTACAAGTCTGTGCCACCACGCTCATCTATAATCACTCATTTTACATTGAGTGATTTGTCATTTTATTACTGAATTGTAGTATTTCATCATATATGTCCTGAATGCTTGTTTTATACCAGATATATATTTTATGAATATATTCCTAGTCTATGTCTTGTGTATTCATTTTTTACCAGTGTCTATTTTTTTTTACCAGTATCTATTAATGAGCAAAATATTTTTATTATGATGAATTCTAATGCCAGTATATCTATTTATTTTCTTTTACGGCTGTTGCAAATTGTGTCCTTAGAAAAATTTGTCTACCTTCCAAGTCACAAAATACTATCTTATATTTCCTGTTATAAATTTGAAGGTTTGTGCTTTTACATTAAGTTTATTATGCTCCGCCTTGAATTAACTCTTAGGTAGTATTAGGAAAAAGTAGAGAATCCTCTCTTTTCTGTACAGATACATAGTTGTTCTATCACCATTTGTTGAAGAGACTTGGCTTCTCTAGTGGATTATTTTGTTCCCTTTGTCAAAACTCAACTGAATGTCTATGACTTGCCCCACCCAACAGCAGAAGCACATAGTTTTCTCTAGTGTACAAGGAAAACTTTCCAGGTAGATTGTATGTTAGACCATAAAACTAATCTTAATAGACATATTGGTGAAACCATGAGAAGAATGTCCTCCAACCATGATGGAATGAGATTAGAAATCAATTTTAAAAATTAAAATTTAGAGAATACATAAGTGGAAATTAATACAGTTCTAAACAGCTAATTGGACAGAAAATAAAGCACAAGAAAACATTTGAGATTCATGAAAACAAAAGTACAACATGCCACAACTCATAAGATATATTGAAAGCCTTGCTTACAGGGAAAATTATAGTAGGAATAATGTATATTAAAAAAAACCTAGATCAATAAGTTAACCTTCCACCATATGGAAGTTGAAAAAGATGAGCAAACAAAGCCTAAGGTCAGAGAAAGGAATAAAATAAAATTAGAGAAAAGCAAAAGAGAGAGTAGAAGAACAGTAGAGAAAATCAACAAACCCAAAAGTTGGTTCTTTGAAAAGATGAACAAAATTGGTCAAGAGGTACATGAAGAGGTACTTGACATGATTAGCCATTCAGCAACTGCATATTGAAACCGTAATACAATACTACTGTACACTCTCTAGGCTGGCTATAATATTTTTAAGTGGAAAATAAAAAGTATTTACAAGGAGTTGGATTAATCGAAACCTTCACACATTGCTGCTGGGAATGTAAAATGTGTAGCTGCTGTGGAAACAGTTTGGCACTTCCTCAAAAAGTTAAACTTAGACTTCCCATATGACCTGGAAATTCATATACCCAAAAGAAGCAAAAAACATATGTTCACATGAAATTTGTACTCAAATGCTTGTAACAACATTATTTATAATAGACAAATAATATAGAAACAATCCAAATGCTCATCGCTAGATGAATGGATTAACATGATAGTGTATTCATATGGTGAAATGTTATTCGGCCATGAAAAAGGAATAAAGAAGTACTAATACATGTATTACATGGATGAACTTTGAAAACATTGTTTTTGTTGTTGTTTTTGCAGTACTGGGGATTGAACCCAGGGGCATTCTACCTCCGAGACACACCCCCAGCCCTATTTTTTATTATTTATTTTGAAACAGGGTCTCACTAAGTTGCAGAGGGCCTCACTAGGTAGCTGAGGCTGGCCGCTAACCTGGATCCTCTGGTCTCAGCCTCCCAAATGCTGGGATTACAAGCGTGTGTCACCATGCCTGGCTGAAAACATTGTTAATTCAAAGAAGCCAGACATGTAAGACCACATGTTGAATGATCCTATTGATGTGAAATGTGTAGAATAGCCAAAAGCATAAAGATTAGAAACTAGATTGGTGGTTGTTTCAAGGGGATGGAGAAGAGGGAATTGAGAAGTGAGTGCTATGGGTCACAGGCTTTGTTTTGGGGTGTTGGAAATGTTCTAGAACTAGGTAATGGTGATGGTTGCACAATATTGCCAACATATTATAAAACCATATGCTTCACAAAATTGTACACCTTATAATGGTGAATTTTATGTCATGTTAACAAAACTAATTGATGACATATGTGTCCATGTCTGTGCTTTCTAGTCTGCTCCACTGATAAATTTGTTTCTTATACCAGTAGCATGCCATCTTAATTACTTGTAATTAACTGCTTGTAGTTTATTTTAAGTGCTGAAGTCAGGTAGAGTAAATCTTCCAACTTCATTCTTCTTCTTTTTTAAAATATTGCTTTGGATATTTGAAGTTTCATTTCTTGTTTTAAAAAACTTTGGTTCAGGCCTATTAGTTCCATGGAAAGCACATACCGGAAGAAAAGAGTATCCTTGTACCTGTTGCTTTCTTGGTATTGCAGATTGAAAAAAATGTATACAAGGTGCCTGTAATTTGCATGTATTCTCAGAGGTCAATATTTCCTTGAGCATTAAATCAAGAGCAAAAGGAACATTGTGCACCTCAAATTGCCTGTTTTGAACACATTCATCAGTGGACTGGTGCTCAGAAAAAGCATCTTCTTTTGTGTGCCTGTGGCAGGGCTTTCTCTTTCTATACACACACCTGCTGCTCCATCAGTGTTCACCACAAAACACCTTTTCAATCTTAACTTAGTTCACAATATGTCATTACCTAAATTCCTATGCACAGATAGTTCAGTGATCAACAAACAAAATCTCCCCAGCTCTTCTCCTTCATCCATATACCATAAAATGCCAGGACCCAATTTGTGTGTTCTACATCCTCGTTCTTTTCTAATTGCAAGCCCCTGGATGAAAGAGAAATTGTGCTTTCACATTGAATGCCACCATCATGCTATGCCCATCTGTCTCATTTGATAAAGGCATTTCACCAATAGCTTGTCTTCCTTCTCTCCAGGTATACTACTTGTTACATTGGGATGGTTCCATAAGCATCTTAGGACTGACACTTACTCCCTCTTTGGCTGTGAGGAGTGTGAATTAGCTTGGAGGTAGAATGCCCCTGAGTTCAATCCCCAGTACCGCAAAAAAAAAAAAAAAAAAAAAAAAAAAAAAAAAAAAAGCATTATTTTGTGCTTGTTATGGAAAATATATATTTATTTACTAGAGATGTCACTGTGATTAGAAAGAATTAAAAAATGGGGTGATTTCAAACCAGTATTTGGCAGTTTCATATCAGATGAAACACTAATAAGAGAGAGTGAATGACTGCCTTGCTCAATAAAATCTAATTTTCAGATTCATTATGGTTCTTCCTACTCACTCTCTTTTTCAACTGTGTGAGAAAGACATCATGCTTGTAAATACACATGCTCCAGCACACAGAGGCTCACTTTTTCTTTTTGCACCAGAGCAACTCACTATTCATGTTTTACACATGATTCTGGATTGAATGATTTTATCCCCACTTGCATACTTCATTCAGCTACTTCTGAATTACTGACCCTTTCAGTTCTTTGAGAATGTAGCCATATATTAACAATAACAAATGCAAAATTTGCAAACAAAAATAACATACAAGAGACATAACAAATACTTTAACCAATATTAATGAAACTGGTTATCTGAAATTAACCAAGACAGAAGAGCTAACATAATCAAGTAGTACATAATCAGCATATAAGAATACCCTGACTACTAATTCTATAACTAAATTTCTAGAAACTCATAGTTAAGTTCACATTTCAAACATATAAAGCTGGGCATGGTGGCGTATGCCCATCATCCCAGTACTTGGGAGGTGAAACAGGAGGACCACAGTTTCGAGGATAGTCCCAGAAACTTACCAAGACCCTCAGCAACTTGGCAAGACCCTGATTCAAAATAAAAAAAATAAAAAATCTGGGGGTATAGCTCAGAGGTAGAATTCCCCTAAATGCAACCCCCAGTTGCACACACACACACACACACACACACACACACACACACACACACACACACACAGAATTGTTTTATATCTTCTCTCTCTGAAGCCATGAAAAGACATGGGAAACAGCCGAGGGAATGTCAGGGACCAACAAGACTCGCCAAGCACCTTGGAAACATACTGGTTTACACACTCACATCTCTGTTGAAATGTTTAACTGTGGCCAACTAGCATGCATATCAACTTGTAATGCTCCACTAAATTGTTACCCAACTCTGCCTGTTGAGCGAGCTGCAGTTCCCAACACCTCCCAGGCTGCTGAACTTCACTCACTGCCAAGTAGCCATCAAGAAAGCCCCCTTCCACTTCTATTACCCACCAGCCTTGAGTGAGAAATCCTGTCTCCTGATGCATCACCAGCTCTGGGCAAAGAGATGTGTTGCGCATGATGCCTCAGTTTTATTTTATTTTTTAGAACTCGGAATCGAACCCAGGGGGACTCTACCTCTGAGCCACACTCTCAGCCCTTTTTATTTTTCATCTTGAAACAGGAACTCACTAAGTTGCAGAGGGCCTCACTGAGTTGCTGAGACTGGTCTTGAACTTGTGATCCTCTTGTCTCAGTTTCTCAAGTACTGGGATTATAGGTGTGTGCCACCATGCCAGGCTTGATGTTTAGATTTTTTTAAGTAGGCACTTAAAGCGAAAAATCAAATAAAGTCCCAATAACTTGAAGATCCCTTACAGAGATCGGAGCTAGGTCCCCATCTTTCATCTCAAGTGCAATCTAGACTGTAGGCTCATTGAGTGGCAGAGGGAGCAGAATCATCCCAGTTATCATCACTGTGATTTTTCTCTCCCTTTTCTATTTGGGATTTTAGGCAGAATTATGTTTCAATTCATGAAAAATAAGTAAAACTGTAAATTGCTGATTTTCATTTTCCAACTTGTAGTATTCATCTTTTTCTTACAGTAAGGGTATAATTGCCCTTTATTATATCTATAGCTATATATCTGTCTCTATCATCTATCTATCTATCTATCTATCTATCTATCTATCTATCTATCTATCATATTTCTGAATATGCCATCTCTGCATGGTGTCATGTATGTATTTGTGTATATGCATGTGTGATCCTTTTATGGCCCTCCCCACCACTAGACTAAATATATAAATTTTAAATTTAATTACAGAATTATGTTTGAATCTTTATGGAATTCATTTTTATATATAGCATGAAGTAAAATTTATTTTCCCAAAAAAAGGTTAAACAATGATCTCTTAAAGGGACACCTTTGAAATTCCTCTAATATTTTTGTACACTCACATCTTGATTTTCATACAAGACTTACAGCTGCTATTAATCTGAAAGGGGAAAATTAAGAGAGTTTTTTTCTTGTAACTTGTGCCCAGGGTTTTCTCTTCCTCTTGGAAGAGAATGGCGCTACTTCAATGATTTGGTTATAAATAAGATAATAGAGAAAACAAGGAAAGCTAGCCTTTTAATCCTGGGGCAAAGCTATTAATTATCCTTCAGTATCAGTTCTTGCCTTCCTTTTAGTAAGGGAACTCCCAATTTTACTCTAAGTAAAAGACCACTCAGAAGAAAGATTATATAATTACTTGCCTTCCTTGAAGCTGGCAAGTATCTGTATTTTTCTGAAATGACCTTCCTTGCCCTTCTTTCTTGCTCACTAGGATGTAGGCATGATGGCTGGAGCTAAAGCTACCATACAGGACTGAGTGGCATCATGTTAAAGAGGCCAGAGCAATGGGAGTAATAGTAGCATAAAGTTCCTGATTTCATGGAGCAGACAACCCAGGAAATAGGATTAGCTTTCAGCCAATGTAAAACATTGGTGTTTGGGATTGAATTTGCCCTTTGGAGATGAACCTAATCCCAAGTCATACAGAGCCACAATAAGGGTTTATGTTTTACTTGCCATTATATTCACAGAATTGATGCTGGACATAGGACACAGTAAATAACATTTGTGCAGTACAGATACATTATAATAATGGTTGCACATATTTCTGTTTATAGGCATGAGTGTGATGATTCTGAAATTTTCAGGCAATTTGATATATATGTATATTCCTTGGTCTTGAATAAAACTTTGAAACCTTAAAGAAAACATCTTAACTGCTCATCTATGTTTTCTGTAACAATTATCTTCCATAGGCAACTCTTTAGAAGGACTTGCTTTATGTGACTTTTATATTTTAAGAATGGAAAATGGATGGAACTTGAGAATATTATACTAAGTAAGATTAGCCAGTCTCAAAAAGCAAATAGTTGTAGGTTTTCTCTTATGAAGCAAGATAGAAATTGGAAAACAAGGGTAACCCCAGATAGAGAAGCAGAGACTCCAGTGGAGAAATGGAAGTGATTTTCAGGAGGAAAGAGGTGGGGTTGGAGACAGAGAATTTAACAATTGAAATAATCCTATGTATATATATTAAACTACCAATGCCAATCTCAAAGACATGTATGGGAAGGGGAGAGAGGAGCGGGACCTGGAGGGAAAGGCTCCATGAGCTGAGTGCATGTGTGTTCCTATCACCTTATGCCTCGGTATGATGTATAGTTACAATGCAGCAACAAAAGGGAAAAAAAATAGGTAAGTCTGGGAATGCTCGCCACCATTCAGAGGCACTCTTCCTTGGAGCATGCCATGAAAGAAGAGAGCTGAATGCTCTAGAATAGCTCCCAGCCAAGCTGTGGCACTTCCCTGACAGTTCCCTGCAAGGTTTCTGCACCTATTTAATTGCACTTACATCCTTTCCCATTCCCTGGGGGCCTATCTTTATGGAGATATAGGCAGTTGGCTGAGGATGTTGGAATTGAACATTCCTTGCTAATTATTTAATTTTCATTTGGCACAAACTAAAGCCTCTTAAGTGTAGTGAGAACTATAAGTCAATTACCTTCTTTTGCTACCAAGGAGACTACCACTTATAACTAAAATCTCACAGCTCTATTCCTTATGTCTGTTCTCGACTCTGGCCAATGACTCTGCATTTTTGACACACTCACGGGGCATGGAACAATGGCGGCAGTCCGAGCAGCTCGTGTTTGTTGTTATATAACCGAGGCATTGTTGAAACAACAACAGACACAGACAGCACTGGCCTCCCGGGCCTCCATTCCTTGCACAAGCTCAACTTTCATTTACTGCCTCTGCAGTGCATGTGGTGTGGCTCAAAATCAAATACTCATGACAAGTCAGTTAGGGAGACATCAAGAGATGGAGGCTGGGAGAGGTGAAGTTAACCTTCCCCACGCACATCCCACAGTCACATAGCTAGTAAGCGGGCATGTCGACCCAGGGATTCTCTGGCTCTGCTTCGGACTCCATACCATGGATTTATTACCTTTACTGCTAAGAAGCTCTTTGACCTCCTTTCTTCCTTGACTTCCATTGCCTTTCTAAACACAATGTAGAAGCCACTTCCTAATGTTTCAGACTAAGGTCTTCTCTGTGCTCTTATAGAAAGAAAATGGTTTTTGAACATTGCGTCTTATATGTGCTGTACATGTTTTACAGGGAATGTTTACTCTAATTCTCATAAGCCCTGTGAAGGGGGCCACTATGATTAGGAACAATCCATGAAGGGGATGCTTGAGTAGACAAAACCAGGGATTCACATTCAGGTCTTTATTTCAAAGACTCTGCACTTAACCATTATGGTATTAATGCCCATTAGTGAGTTTATTTATTAATTTGACAATATCACTCATAGACTATAAGTTCTTTAGTCTTTGTGTGTAGGGGGGGGTACTGAGTTCATTCTACCTTCAAGCTATACCCCCAGCCCAATTTTTTATTATTTGTTTTGAAACAGGGTCTTGCTAAGTTATTGAGACTCTTACTATGTTGCTGAGGCTGTCCTCAAACCCATGATTCTCCTGTCTCAGCCTCCCAAGTACTGGGATTACAAGTATGCACCATCATTCTCAGCTTCTTTAGTCTTAAAACCAGGGGCAGAGCTGGGTGCTGTGGTACCTTCCTGTAATCCCAGTACTTGGGAGGCTGAGACAGGAGGATCACAGCTTCAAGACCAGCCTCAGCAACTTAGCGAGACCTTGTTTCAAAATAAAGTATAAAAATAGGGCTAGGGGTGTAACTCAGAGGTAGGATGTGCCTGGTTCAATTTCCAGAACAACAACAAAAAGGCAAATACTAGGAATAATTTATTAGTCGTTTTGTACTCTCAGCATGCAAGATAGGATCTGTCACACGGCAAGCACTAGCTCATTTGAATCAAAATCTAAAATCTCTCTCCCCTCTCTGCCCCTTGAATGTGTTACTACCATATAATGTGGGAACATTAATTGAATGGGTGGAACTCCAAATGGATTGCACATGCTATCAAAAAGAGAAGAGCTATGGATTCATCTTTCTGATACACGAACACACTTACACCTCTCACACCTGCACTGAACCTTCCTCCAGACTCTCCCTGGCATGTGATGGAAAACACCTTTTCGAAGAAGTACAAAAATGTTCCTGGGAGTTGTCATCCATTTGTGTCAATTTACCAAGCATTGCCCATGCCCCCTTCTAGGGACATGTTAGAGTTTTTCTTCTCTACCCTCTGGTGTTAGGCGAGCATGTGGAATTGATTTGGCTCATACAGTATGAACAGAAGTGTCATATGCTACCTTCATGTATGCACTGTAAGGGTACACAGGTGATTTCCCTTCGTCCCGTGGCTAGTGGTGTTCCGAATGTGACTGTGGAGAGCAGAGCCCCACTGCTGGCCTGAAGTGAACATTTCTGTGAACAAGACAGAAATTTGTTGCTGTGAATGATTCTACCTGGCAGTTGATTGCTACCACAGTGTATGGAATGTGGCTATCATGGAAACATGATTGAAAGTATCCATTGCAGCCAGGAGTGGTGGCATATGTGTATAATTTCAGTACTTGTGAGGCTGAGACAGGACATTCACAGCTTTAAGGACAGCCTCAGCAATTTAGCAAGACCCTGTTTCATAATAAAAAATATAAAAAGGACTGGGACTTAGCTCGGAGGTAGAATGGCCCTGGGTTCAATCTCCAGTACCCAAAACAAACAAACAAAAAACAAGTATTCACTGAAGTGATTCTTAGTATTTTTATTTTAGCTAGAGAAATGAGAAGGAAGACCATTAAACTGGGATTTAACCCACAAAGCTTTATACCCCATTACAAGTTGACTGACTATTACCAAGCTTAAGAAAGTTCTGACTCAGAAGCTGCTATAATCATCTGTCCTCCATCTCCACTGGGAGTGGAGGAGGAGGAGGAGGAAATGAGCCCAAACTACTGTCTAAGGGATTTAAGTGAGAGGAACAGGAATATTCCAAAAGGCAGAGGGTGGAATGACATTCTGGAACCTCCTTCCTGATGCCTGTTGAAATCATTGGAGACATCCACCTGCCCCCGACTGTGTAGTGTGAGCATGCTGGGAATGGGGTTCAACCTGTTGCTCTCCGGGAGAGCGTTCTGCCTTATGATTTTATTATAGCTTCAATCTTAGCTGGTTAGAAGATTCATTTATATGTTTATCCAGATTTTCCCAGGATGTATATTCCCCCCAGAGATAAATTAAACACTTTTAGGGATACAATCAGCCTGCAAGGCCACTGGGGTACCATTCAGTGCTTTGTAGCAGTAGTTCACCAAATAGTACCCTGGTGACTCTGAGAGTGAGTGCACATCTGTAAAGAGGGATGTACACCCAGAATGCTCCCTGTGGTACATAGACCGCTGAGGGTAGAAAACAGGGACCATGAGGCCTCCTCCTTGTGCTTAGGATCTTATCACATCCCATGCTAGCCTGATGTATCAGTGAAAGATGAGCCAAGGACAATTAGCGAGGGAGGTGAACTAAGCCCTTGGGAGCAGGCCTTCCCCTTCGTGAGAATTTCTTCCCTTGGGATCCTCCCTCCCAAGGAGGCTTGATCTGTTGCCTGTCACCTTTCTGTCCAGGAGCCCAAATGTCAAGGGCTTTTCCTGGACTATAATTCCAGGAAATCCACCCAGGATTTAGACCTGCCTTTTCTCTCTCACTTCATCAACATATATCCGTTGTTTTCTTTCTTTTAAGATCTTTCCTTATTTATTCATTCATTCAATACAAATTAGCAACCACTTATATTCAAGATAAAGTTTTAGTTAATTACACAGTTCTTTTATTTAGATATATCTGCGATTAAGTCTTGGCTCCCCTATTTTGGGACCTTCTGACTCTATGTCTTAGTCAATCTCTAAAGTAGTGGTCCTGCTACTATCTCCTGCATGATGTTACATGTATCTGTCAGCATTCTTGCAGCTATAATCTAAAAGAGTACCACATAACTTAGAAGAAAGAAGATTTATTTTCTTACAATTTGGGGTCCATGTGGGCCAGTGAAGCAGCTTGGGGCAGGGAGGAAAGGCTACTCCCCTGAGTGGGGAGTTCCAGCTCCTTATTCATTTGACCAAGTCCTCACTGAACTCACTTGGTTTCTTCCTGTTGCTGAAGGGCTCTGCCTATTATCTGAGTCCACAGTGTTATTTCTTTTTTCATTAAACTTCCTTAGCACCAGAACATTCTACCCATAACATCTCCCATATTGAACATCTGCTTTATCCATCTCTTCTAACACAGCTCCCTTCAATACTGTCATTAGTAGTGCCAAGCATTCTTTAGGCAGTTAAATGGAAAGGCAGAGGAGCATTGGAAATCATATAACCTATCTGATTAAAAAAAAAAAAAAAACAAACACTGGAACCCCAGAGATGCTCAGTAACTTCTCCATAGTCACATAGCATCTTGGCAGCCAGTCTAGGACTCCTGGCTTTAACCCCCTACAACAAAAAGGTAGTTGATGAGCGCTGACACATAAATGTATCCTTTCTGGTCAAGTCATTGTGGGATAAATGTGAAGGGTAACAGCTGTGTAGACCCAAGGCTTTATTTTCTTTATTATGACAACATGTCCCTGGGAAGAAAATATTTGTGGATCTAAGTTTTGGATGTGAAGTAAGTGTCAAACTGAAAATGTTATTGACTCTCTACCCTTCCTACTCTGATAAATGTATCCAATATGTTCTCAGTGACTCATATGCAGGGTGGAAGTATCTTTTTTATCTTCTTCTTAGACAGTGACAGTTTTCTTCCTCTACGCAGAGCTCCCCCAGATCTGCATATGCATTGATAATTAGCCACAGCATTATGGAACTCCATCCAAAAATTAATAACTTGATTGGTTATTTAAAACCTCAAGCATCCTGACAGCCAGCAACCAATTGAGGGGGGAAATAATATGCAAACTGATGATTTGTCTGATTTTTCCAAAAA
>PVLC010000493.1:13090-36158 GCA_004027655.1 Graphiurus murinus
TCTTCCTTCTCTCTCTCTCTCTCTCTCTCTCTCTCTCTCTCTCTCTCTCTCTCTCTCTCTCTCTTTCTCTCTCATATATATAATGAGAGTGAACCCAGGGGAATTCTATCTCTGAACTACCTTCTAGCCCTTTTTATTTTTTAATTCCAAACAGGGTCTCACTAAGTTGCTGAGACTGATCTTGAACCTGTGATCCTCCTGTCTGGAACCTGTGATCCTCCTGTCTTGTAAGGGTCTCACTAAGTTGCTGAGACTGGTCTTGAACCTGTGATCCTCTGGTCTTGAACCTGTAATCCTCTTGTCTTGTAATTCTCAAGTACCAGAATTACAAGTGTGTGCCACTATGCCCAGGTAGTATTATGCATCTTAACACAGAAAAATGAAGAGGCTGATGAAATATTTTTATTTTTGCAGTGTCATAAAGAGGTCTAAAGAGACCCCAAACTGAAAAACTGCAAAATAAAATGAATGATGGAATAAATGACAAGAGACCCTTAGATGGCAAAAATAAAAAACTTCATTGGAAGTAGCATGTTTTACAAAGGACAATGGCCCTGATTTTCACCAGCCCCAGGTATCTCCTCTCCAAAATACGTGACAAAAAAACCAAACACTTTAGAAGAGATCTTTATATGGTCAAAAAATAAAAATAAACAAAAAAAAACAGTTATACAGTTATTATACAGTTATATGGTCCCTTATAACTTCTATGCGTTTAGAGAACTTTGAATGCCAGAGGAAAACACACATAGATTTTTTTTTTCTCAAGGCACATGTAAAATATAAAAATAAATGAAAAATAATAAATAAAATGCTTTATCTGTGTAAGTGACCTGTGCCTTGGGAAAGCAGATCTTACGTCCCAGGGCTACAGCAGTATTTCTGCTCCTAAACACAGCCTCTCCAGAAATATAGACAGCTAGTAATTAACACCCACACCAGTGTTTTCACTTTAATGATAGATAAGTAACAAACAGAATCACCAGTAATTCATTAGAATTCAACACTAACAAAATCTCTGATGATACCTTTTTCTGAATCTGACCTAAGGTTGTTCACTGGAGGGAACTGAAATTGCATCTGACACAGTATGTGTTTTAATTGTGAAAGGTTTTAGAGGATGAGGAGTTCCAAAAGGAATGGGACAAGGGTCCTGCCCAAACAGTGGTCAAAATATGTTTGTTCCACTGGCTGTAGGAGCACACATCTGTAATCCCAGTACTTGGGAGGCTGAGACAGTAGGATCACAGGTTTGAGACTGGTTTCAGCAACTTAGTGACACTCTCAGCAACCTAGCAAGACCCTGTTTCTAAATAAATAAATAAATAAATAAATAAATAAATAAATAAATAAGGGCTGGGAGTATAGCTCAGAGGTAGAATGCCTCTGGGTCCAATCCAAACACATACACACACACACACACACACACACACACACACACACACATGTTATTTATATTTGTTCAATCAATAGCATTTGGTTGAACAACCATGCTTCTCAGGCTTGGCTGCTCATTAGAAACAACTAACGGGAGCTTTTACTACTCTCAGCCTGGGCTGCACCCCAAGCCAATTCAACCAGAATCTCTGGGGGTAGAACCCAGGTATCAGCACTTTGTGAAGCTCCCCAGGTGATTCTGATGCGCAACCAAGCTCGAGAACCTCTGATCTAGAGATGAGCCATTCTAAGTGATTGAATTATTGGCCCAATTGTTCCATCCCCTGTAGTAGTGCTATTCATTTCCACCCTTGCTAGGATCTCTCAGTGGGCAGACGATGCTTCCCCACCCCTTTGACTTTGAATCTGGCCACATGACCTATTTTGACTAATGAGATGTTAGCAATGCAACGCTTGCAAAGGTATGACTTGTGCTTTGCAGCTGCTTGCAGTGCACCTGCTTTCTGCCATGAGCAGAGTAGGCTCCAACCAACCACTGTCCCAAGAAGAATGGGAGACATATAGAGCAGAACTAAAGCAAATTAGTATCTGGAGCCAAGCCTAGCAAATTCCAGCCCACCTACAGACAAAAGAATGAGAAAGGGGTGCTTCTACCTGTAAGAAGAACCGTTTGAAGTTGGTTTGGTAGTCAGCATTTTGTTTAAAAGGTAACAAATAGAAAAAGAAAATTTTAATGAGTTAGTCAATTACAGTGTAGGTAAATGAACATTTATTTTTTTCTAAAGAAATATGTTACAACTTTTCCTAAAGAAAAGTTTGACCTGTAAGATTCACCCTGATATAGCTTTTTGAACAGTGCTACTGTCTTTGTCACCCTTCTGATCTGTTAAGTAGAAGATATTTCTTGCTTGGTTTCACACAGAGCCTCCATCTAAGTATCTGTCTTCACTAGGGCAGAACTGGCAATCTGAATCATCAGTGCCCCGGGCTAGTTTGACAGCGGGTTCTTTTTTTTTTTTTTCTTGTTATTTTCCCTCTTTTTAAAAAATTTTCAAATTTAATCTCTCCAAGTTTTTCTAGAACAGAGAGAGAGAGAGAGAGAGAGAGAGAGAGAGAGAGAGTTTTCTATGTAACTATCATCCAAATTGCAAGACATACATGGACTTAGTTATGATAGGAATTCTGTGGTGTGCTGCAGTCATATGCCAACCTCTCAATAGAAGAGCTCTTGTGATGCAGGCCTGTAATACCAGTACTTGGGAGGCTGAGGCAGGAGGATCTCAAGTTCCAGTGCAGCCCAGGCAACTTAGTGAGACCTTGCTTCAAAAATAAAATAAAAGGACTGGGAGTGTAGCTCAGTGGTACAGTGACCCCGGGTTCAATTCCCAGTACCCCTCCCACATACAGAAAGAGCCTTCTTAGAATTCATAGTGTCCACCTTTGTGCACTGAATATGGGACAGCACTTTTCAAACTGGATCACATATCAGAATCGCCCATTTGGCTGGTTGCAACACAGATTGCTGGACCCCACCTCCAAAGTTTCTGATTCAGTAATTTTGACTGAGACCTGAGAATGTGCATATCTACCAAATCCTCCAGGTGATGCTGATGCTGTGGTCTGGGGAATATACTTTGAGAACCATCAATCTAGTGTGAAAGAAGTATGTATGTGTACGATATATTCCATCTGGAACATTACCTTGTACAGGGAAGATCCTTATGTAGTTCCTTAATGGAACAATGTTGTGTATAACACTAACAATAGGTCCACCTGGAGAATACAAATGGGAGCCAGAGACCTCAACTCTCTTTGCAAAAATATTATTTATTCCCATAACTGCTTTCCAAATTTGTATCTTTAATCCTGACTCCAAACAAACAAACAAAAAAAAAACTTTTTTCTTTCTAGGCCCTTTCAAGAAAGCTTCCTTAATTTAATAGGGAGAGTGGGTATCCATTCTATGGCATATGACATTTCATATCTTGAAGTGTAGATGCTGATGTATTTGTCTTAGATCCCTATAGAGGGTATATGACGTATTGGATTCGTCTTAGCATCCCCTATTGCATCCTTCATGTAGAAGGTACAAAATAAATATCTATATAATCTAAATTCTACAAATAAACACCTATGGGAGAGTGATTCAGAAATTCAAAAGAATAAAACTCACTCTATACTGTCAAATAGAGTGACTATTAGCCACATGTGGCTATTTAGCATTCAGTTAATTAAAATTAAATAAAATTTAAAATCCATTTCCAAGCTACACTAATCAAGACAGTATGATATTTGTAGAACAATAGACAAATAGATCAATGAGACAGAATAAGCAGCCTGGAAATAGATAAACATAGTCAATTGATCTTTGCCATAGGAACAAAGGCAATACATCAGCAAATGCCTTTTTCTTCTTGAAATCTATAGCTCTAGATCCAGAAGGTATCAAAGAGAACAGTAGCTGCCCAGGACAGGGACTTTCCTGCTACATTCCCTGAGGAAAACTATTAGTTGCTTTATGGAGGCTTAAGGGCAGTGTAAGCCTCATCCCTGAGTGATTTTGAGAGTGACGTATAATACCACTTAGTTTTGGTGTGCACATCTTACCCTCCCTACTTGACACAATAGCTTTGCCTCTACTTTGCTTAGCACCCAGCAGATAGCAGGAACACAATTAAGATTTTGTGAAATGACAAGATAGATGTTAACTCTTGACCCAGGGGTGTTTCCAGCTGAGCCCTAACAATTATTCTTATTAAATTGTGAGAATACCTGCTATGTGCCAGAGAAGTTCCATACTAGCACTGTCCAATAGATAAATAATACAAAGGACGTGACAATTTAATATTTTTCTGCTAGAAAATCTAAAAAAGTTAAGAGATGAAATTAATTTGAATAACACATTTTATTATTATATTAATTTTATTATTATATAAATAATATACCCAAACCATTGCCATTTCTACATGCAATCAATATAAAATTAGTTAATGCTGCTGATTAATTAATTGGGTGGCCAGAGCAAGTCACTTCTATGCATTTTAGTTTTTCATCTGTACAATGGGAAGGGTTGGGGTGGATAGCCAGGGTGGACACTGCATGCTTTCATTTCCCTCTTCACCTCTTAGTATCTGGCAAGCCTGGCTGGCTCTGCTGTTACTAACCTGGAGAATTTCAGGTTTATACCATCTCTGATTTTTGTGTGTGCATGGGGTACTGGGGATTGAATGTGGGGGTATTCTAGCTCTGAGCTACACTCCCAGCCCTTTTTTATTTTTATTTTTTGTTTTGAATGAGGGTCTCTATAGGTTGCTTAGAGTCTCACTGTGTTGCTGAGGCTGTCTTCAAACCTGTGATCCTCCTATCTAATCATCCCAAGTACTGGGATTACAGGTGTGTCACCATGACCAGCATCTTCCTTGATATTGATGAAGGGTTCTCCTGACCCTGGACTTTCCTGGTTGGAAGCCTCCCAGATTGCAAACACTGTAGCAAGACGTAGCCCTTTGCATGCCCAAAAGCTGAGCCACATTTTCATTCTAGTTTTTTCTGTTTTCAGCATATGGCCCAGCTTCAGCTTCTTGAAAGAAAGGAAACTTGTTGTCTGGGCACTCAGTTTTAATTTTCTGTCTTCTTTGTTCTCCATGCATGTTGTAGAAAGCTCTGTGCTCCCAAGGAAATTCTACTATATATTTCCATCATTTCTTTCTCTCTCTCCAAGAAATGCAAGAAAATAACTGTCAACTTTTTTTGCATATATAAATTTTAACAGCCCATACATGTCAACTAATCTTTTATCCAGGAAGGAAAGGCTTATTTCCAGTGATTGAAAGTTGAAATGCTTAGGTTTTCATTCTTGTTGTGTAATGGAATCACTGTGTGGACATGCTATTTTATGATTAGTTTATCAATTTCATTTCCTCAAATCCACTAACTATAATGAGTGCCTACTATGTGCAAGGACATACAAAATCTCTTCTCCAGCAGAAAGGATATGGCATGTGTTTAAATAACCATAGCACAAGGTAGATGGAGCATATCAAGTGCCTTAGGAGTAGTGCAAAGTACTAAGACAGTTCAAATATTTGGTTTGGGGTAAATCAAGGGAGGCTTCATAGAAGAGTTATAATATAGAATGGACTCTGAAAGTAAAGTAGATTTCAGTCCGAGAGAAGGCAGGGAGACCATTGTAGTCTGAGATGAGACCTGTACAGCAGCTATCCATGTAATTTGAACCACACCAGGAGAAGAAGGCAGCCCTAAAGCATGTCAATGATCCAAGGACCTCAGTGGATTTTAGGGGTTATGTAAGGATACAAGGCAGTCTGGCAAGCTCAAACTCATGGTGTGAGTATCACACTTCTTCCATGCATAGGAGACAGCTTAATCAACCCCAGTTCATACCTTTCCATCCAACCTCAGGAGCTCCTCCCCAAGATGAAATCCACTTGGTGCAGGAGAGCAGCAAGAAGTGAGGTGGAGCCTTGAATACCATGTTGACTAGTTAGTAGTTAATTGGATAGGCAATGGGGAGCCATTAAAGTCTTGTAAGCAGGGGAATGACATGGTGGGAAATGAGACTGTAGTTCAGGGTAATTAACTTGGCAGTGCTGTCTGGAATGGATTAGAGTGGTTATAAGACTGAAGGCCAGTTATTTGGAAGGTTACTGCAATGGTTTAGGCGAGAAATAATGTCTGGAACTGGATGGACACAGAAAGGAAGGGCAGATATCAGAGGCAGAATTTCTGGAATTTGGCAAGTACATTAGGACACAGAGATCTAGGGACAGGGGAAAGACACACAGAGAGAGGGACAGAGAGAAAGACAGAGATAAAGAGAGGGGATCAAAAGTAACTCTGAGGTTCCTAGTGATTCCCATAGAGTAGGAAAAAGAAATGTTACCATTAGGAGGGGAACCTGTGATTGACAAGCAGGTAGCAGAGGGTCCTTGAAGGACTGGAAGGAGAAAAAAAGAGGTGCAAAAAACCGGATTTAGGCTATGTCTTCCACAAAGCATAGCTTCCCTAAGCCATTGCCTGTCAGAGAACTCAGTGCAGAGTAAAATAACCACTTTTGAGCAAACACTGCTGCCCTTTGTCCATGAGCAGAGTTGAAGGAAGGCTCCCATCTCTCCAAATATTTGGAAAATTGGAAAGCCTTAATTAGTAATCAGGAAAGGGGCATGAGGTAAGGAAAGAAATATAAACCTGATCACTGTGCTTTTCAGGTTTGAAATGCTTTCCCCAACTCAGGTAATTTACACTTTAGTAACAATGATTGACAGTCATGGAATGTATCTAACTCACTTTTATTTTTCCCTTGGGGAAAGCACTTGAGTTCCCAATTGTTTTAAATTGCAGAAGCAGTAATTGTCTTACAGAGTTAGGGGAAATGGTTTTAGTGAGCTAGTGTCTTTTTCTGAAGGGAATATAGAATCTATCTTAATTGGTTAAGGTCAGTAGGGCCATTTTCCTGGGCAATCTATCAGAGTGACCAAATCCCACCCTAGTTAAAGGAGGAGAAGACAACCAACTGAATACCCAGGGGAGTAGACTTAACCAAAAAAAATGCTAACAAGTTGCTACCAGTCAGTACCTAAAAGGAAGACAGGGACATTTTTTGAGCTACTTGCATTCCAAAGAGAATTACTGGTGAAATTTAACATGCCTTCTAAATGTTCTAAAACAAATATGGGGTAGTGGATATATTCTGAGATACTCACTGTCCCAGAGGAAGTTGTGGATTAAACTTGTGCATTTGGATATATTTGTTTACTTAGAAAAGTCAAGTGTGACCAGCTAGGTCAGTTGCATCTACATTATTAATAGGCTCACCCATGGTCAATGATGGGAAATCTGTGCTTTGATGTATGGGGAAACTCGCACATCTGACTTGGGATAGAGGAGACAGTCTTGGCACAGTGGGTAGGCTCCAACAGACAGACTACAGCCCGGGGTCCTTGCAGAGGCTGCATTAAGGTATCAGAGCTGTTCACATCTCATTTGCATCACCCCAAGGAGTGGACCGCAGGTTTGCTGATTGACACAGACAGCATGGCAAAGAGCATTGTGTATATGAAATCATATCAAGATCAGTAACAGTAACTCCAACCATATGTCAAATTTGGCCTATGGAGGATCCTCTTTAGCCATTATCTAACTAGGATTTCCCCCTTATTTTTTTAAAGCATTTTTTCTAAACTAGGAAGTTAGAGAAAGCACAATGTTCCCCAATTCCCATTCCCGTCCTACCCCTTAAACACGTATTTATGCTACCTTCTGGTATATAATAATATTTTTATTGTCAAAAATTTTTAGCCTGTGAAAGGACAGTGGGGAAACGGACTGATTTAATCTTCACAGACAAAAGGAAATGGCAGATTGACTATGGAAACAGAGAAATCAGGCTACTACCATTTGAATATTTCCATCCACCGATTTGTATTGCTCCTTTATAGGGTAGATGTAATCCTCGACTCTCTTAGATTTCTTTAAGCATACACTAGGAGATGGGTGTGTTTCACTCGGAGGAAACTGTAAGATGATGGTTACATTGATATGACTTATTGGAAACATTAATTATTTGAATTATATAATCCAGGCATTATTAATGCTTCTCCAGTTTATCTATCTTTCCTGGATGGGGCTCCATTTAACAGCAAAAGTACGAGTGGGAATCGACACACATGAGCTAGTGCAGTGTGGCATGTGTCAACCAGCTCAGGACAGTCATACACCAGATGAGCCAGAGTTTCTTCAGTAGCTTGAAGTGCCCTACCAAATGGTTTCTGGATCCTTCTCGGTGGAAACAGCAAAGCAAAGGAGCTGAAAGCGACTACTCTCCACCATACCAGAAACTGGCTGTCCATGGCGATTCTAGACTCACAAAACGGTTGCAGACACACAGATGTATCTAACCAAGACTGGAAACGCACTGGCCGTCCCATCCCAAAGTGAAGAGCCACGTCCTCCATCCTCCTCCTTCCTCGAGTGCCAGCCCAGTTCTAATTCCTTCTTCGTGTCCCCTCCGCCCTGGGTAGGCTGGCTGGGAGCTACCTGCGATTCCCCAACGTGAGTAACCGGATTGCTCTCCTCCCAGGCTGCCTGCGGATGGGGATGAGTTCTGTTCCCGAGAGAGTCTCAAAAGTAGACACAGAATTATTTCGCCGATTTTAATTTCTGTCCCTGGGCTGAGGAGAGGAGAGGACGGGGCACCCAAGGCGCTCCCTCCTCCTCCCGTCTTTTCCCCACCTCCCCAAATTGGTAGCCAGTCTGTGGCTCTCGGTCTGGGGTCTGGAGGGTGGGGAATGTGGGTGTGGGGGCAGGCTGGAGAAGCTCTCGCTAGCGCTGCCTGTGGCCAGACCCGCCTCCCATCCCCTCTCGGGCGCACACACGCGTCCACCCAGACACTCGGCGCGCTCCCTCGCGCTCTCGCTGCCGCCGCCGCCGCTGCCGCCGCCGGCTCCCTCCCTCCTGCTCTCTCCGGTCTCCTTCTCCCTTTTTTTTTTTTTTTTTTTTTTTTTTTGGTACCATAGAGTTGCTCTGAAAACAGAAGATAGAGGGAGTCTCGGAGCTCGCCATCTCCAGCGATCTCTACATTGGGAAAAAACATGGAGTCAGCTCCGGCAGCCCCCGACCCCGCCGCCAGTGAGCCGGGCAGCAGCGGCGCGGACGCGGCCGCCGGCTCCAGGGAGACCCCGCTGAACCAGGAATCCGCCCGCAAGAGCGAGCCGCCCGCCGCGGTGCGCAGACAGAGCTATTCCAGCACCAGCAGAGGTAGGAGCTGGGAGAGGGGCTGGGGAGGGGGCGGTGGGAGCCGGGCGCGGAGCGGGGGGCGGCCCGGAGCGGGCGCCCGGGGCGCGGGGTCCGGCGGCCTTGCGCGAGCGTGCGGCGGCGCCCCGAGCCCGGAGCACCCCTCTCCCCTCCCCCTTCCGCCCCCCAGAAATGTTGCAAACTTTTGCAGCGGGTCCTAGGCTTGCGGGAGGAGAGGGGGGCGGGGGAAGCGGCGGGAGGGTTGACAGCCGGCGGACCCAACCCCTGGCTGGGATTTTTCTGCAAAGACCGGGGAGGAAAGGCGCGTGGCCGAAATGAAATACGCTCCCCCAAAATACGGAGAACCAGGGAGTGGGGGCCCGGGAAAGAAACTTTTAAAGCGGCAGTGTCCTTTTAAGAAGGGGGAAAATCTGTTTATGGCCGCCCTCCTCCTCCTTTACCTTTTGCCTCAGGATAGTTTCGGCCCCGGCTGGTGGAGTCGGGGTGTGTGGTGTGTGTGGGGGTGTTTGTGGTTCCCTGCAGAGCCTGGGGGCCCAAGGAGTGAGCGACCTGAGAAAGCCCCGGGGGGTGGAGAGGGGGCGCTCCGGGGTCTGGAGGCGACCTAGGCACCTCTCTGGAGCCTATTGGTGGGTTCCGGCTTCGCAGGAGAGCCGGGAGGGAGCTGGGTGCTGGCGCGCGAGGTATTCGCTAAGTTGTGCGGCGGGCGCCGGGAGGGGACGTGTGCAAGTTTGCAGCCAGGGGTTCGGAGCCCGGCGCCGGGGCTGGCGAGGGGGGGCGTGTGCGCGCCAGCGCGGAGGGCGGCGGTCCTGTGGGGCGCTCCACGCGCAGTTGGAGGCTGCGGCCGCACAAGGCAGCGAGCTGGAAACAGAAAGCTCGGAGGGCACCCAAACTTCTTTCTGCCCCGGGAACCAGTCCCTGTCTAAGGTTCCTGGCGTTGCTGCAAGAACCCCAGGCTGGTCAGTGCAAGTTGGATGCTCTTGGATCGTGAGAGCGATCTTTTCCCTCCCCGGGCCATTTGTACACTTCGTTTCTCTGTTTGGAGTGTTTGTGTGTGTGTGCTGGGGAAGGGGGGGTCCGTTGCCCCTCCTGGCGTTTTCCTACTTCTACTAGGCGGTGGAGGCAGGCTTACTCTCTCCCTTTCTTAAAGGTATCAGAAGCCGCTGTGGGTTTTCTCCCCCCTCGGGAGTGGGGGATTATTTATTTGAATGCGCCTGGAGTTTTCAAAGAGCAGGAGGAAGCTACAGCTTTAATTACTGTTGTAAATAATGTATAAATCACGCCTGTCACTCCGGAGGAAGCGGGCTCGCGCGAGCCGCCCGGGGCTAGGGACAGAGAGGATCTCTCCACCGGGCCTGGGCACCGGCCCAGCGCGCCCCCTCCTCGTGCCACTCAGAGAATGGGGAGGGCTGGGGAAAGGCGAATGGGGCCCCGGGAGCCGCTCCCTTCCTCTTGGATGTTATAGTTGGAGATAGGAATATGGCTGATCAAGTGCTGGCTGTTTTACAGTATTTACCCCCCCCCCCCGCCCCACCTTAGCCACACCCCCTGTCCGGGCGCTTTCCCATTCACGGAATTCGAGTACAGTAAAAACCATCGGGATGACACACGCGAAAAACATTTAATTAAAAGCGATTTCCGAAGAGTGACCGCGCCGAACCGCGGTCCGAGAGGGAGGGGGACAGTGAGGGCCGGGACTAGAGGGAAGGGGGGTGCGGGCTGGGGGCCAGACCTTCGGCGAGCTCGGTGAGTTTATGTGCGGAGAGCTTTTGGCTGCAAAGAGTATATTTAGACCCTGAGACGGTGGATTTGGAATGCGAGCCGGTTATGTAACAGGGTTAATCAGAAACACTGGAGAAAATCCCCTTCATGTGTTTCGGAGGCTTTTTTTTCTTTTCTTTTTCTTTTTAAGAAGGGGAAACACAGTATATATAGGAAGTGGCATTAATTTCTGTTTTGTCTTCCCATACCCCACCCCTCCCCCTCCCCCCGCCCGTGTGTTATTAGCATCTTCAGGTGTCATTCTTGCCAGAAGGTGTTCTTGCAAGAGACTGGGGTGGCAGGCTGCAGAATCGACTAGCAAATCCGTAACTTGCTGTTCTTGCAAATTATATAACGCTGGGGCATTCAGTACCACCAGGCCCCTAGGCTCAGCAAAAAGGGGGGGAGGGACAAAGTGGGAGTAGGATACAGCCTGCACAGCTGACCTGCTGACCCATATCCCCCTGCCCCCTAGAGGGCCCCCCACTCATTCTTTGAACAAACCCTGTTCATCCCTTTTAGGAGATTTAATGGGGGGGGGGGTGGTAAGGCCCAAACACTCAACTCACATCCTGCACGCAGGCACTAGGTTATATAACAGTCTGAATGGAAAAAGGAAGGTCAGAGATGGAGGCATCCTTTAGCTAACACAGCAGTAGTAATAGCTTCCAGAAATTATGTGCTTTTGTAGACTTTAACCTCAGATGTAGTGTCTGCTCCTCAGGGATACCAATCTTTGTGTGTGTGTGTGAGCTAGGAGAAAAAGAGAGAAAGTGTAAGTATGCCTGGTAGTTGAGAGTGACTTGAAAATGGGAAATGTTTGGGTTTTCAGATGATGTAATGGAGTTGGCAGAATATGCAAGTCGGCTCCCAGAGTGTAAGCAGTAAGAAAATTGGAGCTGGCATCCAGTATTAATGTTGCATAAATTACAATATCGGAAAGAAATTAACCTACACACTAGGTGATTACGCCTCTTAAATACTTAAAACATAAAGGCACACGACTCGAAAGGAAAAGCAAACATCATCACCTTATAATTAGCATTTTCAACCTCAAGGAGGGTTGAGTGGAGTTCTTGGCACTGGGCGAAGTGGGAAGCTTTCTGATTTGAGAGATACTTTTCAAAGGGGTACGGGGGGGGGGGGGTTAGCATCCACTCTGTGAATGCTGGAAATTCACAGAGATTGTGGTCTGGATTCTCATGACATTGAGGTGACCTCATGAGACATTACCTAGACAGACCTGAGGCTACTGCTGGATTCCTACCTCTTGGGAATCCAAGTATGAATGGACTGTGTACCTGTAGTCCTGTAGTGCTTGAGCTTCCAAAATCGGACTTGTGACTTTAGCATCTGAAAGATGATCTCTCCCATGTTACAACTGCAGGGAACACTAGCAGTTTTTTTTTTTGTTTGTTTGTTTTTGGCGGTACTGGGGATTGAACTCAGGGGCATTCTACCTCCGAGCTATACCCCCAGCCCTATTTTTTATTCTTTATTTTGAAACCGAGTCTCACTAAGTTGCGGAGTGCCTCACTAGGTAGCTGAGGCTGGCCGAGAACCCCGATCCTCCGGTCTCAGCCTCCCGAATGCTGGGATTATAAGCGTGTGCCACCACGCTCGGCCACTAGCAGTTTTAATGAAACTCTTCTCTTTTTTAGGTGCTATTAATGATAACTAGTGTCAGTCAGTCCCATTTTTACAGTACAATCGAAGGAGGAAAAACGAGACGGGCAAGAGGCAACATGGGAAGTAAGAATGAAGCGGAAAAACACCATAGCAGGTTTTCAGGGACTTCAGGGAGCCATGAACGTTGTGACATAAATGTTGTTAAAAACCCTTTTCCAGAATCTCGTTATTATATACATGCCAGAAGCTTACATATTTCACTTCACTAAAGTTATCCTCAAAGGGCTGTACCCTTTGAGTGAGTTTGCAACACCAGGGCTGAAGGTTGAAGGCTTTTAGGGCAGGCTGACCTAAGGGAAAAATCGAAACTAAAAGATGGGATTAATGCTGAAAAGCTCAGTTGGGTTGAGATTGAATCCCCTGGAAGCTCAGTTTAGATTGACTTAAAATCTGTTAAAAGAGCCTGCAGTTTATTTGTATCGCCAAGGACTTCTAGAACCACAGAACTCCTTGACTTTGGAACTGTGTCTCCTCCCTTCTTCCCCTCAGTCTCCACGGATTCACTTTCTAGTAGGTTCTTTCACCTAGCCATTTAGCACCCTTTCTAGAGATGGAGTCTCAGATCAGCTTTTCTGGCATGGACTTGGCTCTCCACAGTGCATAAATGATGCCCTATAGTTTGAAATGCTACTGGCTGGGAGAAAATCCTTTGCCGGAGGGATGAAATGATTATTTTTTTAAACTAAGGGACTTTAATTTTCCGGTAAATTGCTCATAAAAACATTTATAATTATACCCTTTAAAAATGTAATAGAATAATTTTAGAAAATGCATTTCATGATAGTTATGATAACCTTTTCTGTTGCTCCCCCCTTATTTCTTAAAAAGAATTGAATTATTAATCTAGAATTCAAGTCCTGAGTGGCTAAAACATTTTTAGCAGACTTTTTATGTTAGTCACTTGCTAGAATTTTCCAAAACCTACTGGCATTATGAGATGTCCTCGGCTTTAGAAAATGTCTCTCTTTTTGACACTTAAAGTGCAGATTGAGGCCTGCACTGAAGGCCCCTCACAAGGAGACCCTTGAGCTGTGGGTTTAAGGCAGCAGAGGTGAGGGCAGCACACACCTTTGGGTTCCACACTGGATGCCTAACTTGGGCCACAAGGAGACTTGAAAATGTTAATTGTGCCAGGTGTGGTGGCACACATCTGCAATCCCAGTACTTGGGAGACTGAGACAGGAAGATCATAGGTTCAAGCTAGCCTCAACACCTTAGCATGGCCCTCAGCAACTTAGCAAGACTGTGTTTCAAAATAAAAAATTAAATAGGATTGGGAGTCTAGCTTGGAGATTAGTGATCAGTTCTTCCAGAGTAGTGAGAGGTTTCCTGAAAGGCCTTCAGCTGTCAGAGTAAACACTAACCTAGGGCCCTTTCTGAATATGAGGATTATCTTCTTTGCTCAGAATTTAGGAATTCACATGTTCTCTCTCTTCCTCTACTTCTCCCCTCCTTCCTCTATCATTTTTTAAAACATTTATTTTTTTGTATCTAATTCATAGTCAAAGTAAGTGTTGGATTTAAGCTGTTAAATATCTCACCCATCTTTTTAAGTTATTTGTTAAAAAAACTAATGCTTAAAAAAATTAATGCTTTCTTTTTTTTTTTTTTTTGCGATACTGGGGATTGAACTCAGGGGCATTCTACTTCCAAGCTATACCCCCAGTCCTATTTTTTATTCTTTATTTTGAAACAGTGTCTCACTAAGTTGCGGAGGGCCTCACTAGGTAGCTGAGGCTGGCCGGGAACCCAGATCCTCAGGTCTCAGCTTCAGCCTCCCAAATGCTGGGATTACAAGTGTGCGCTACCACGCCCTGCTAAAATTAATGCTTTTTAAAAACCCAGATAATCAGTGTTCACATATGGATTAATATACAGTAAACCATGATTTTTCTCTAAGGGTACCAAGGCATCACTGATTAATTAATTTTTCTGACTAGCAGCAGATTAACCAGAAATATATCTTTGTCTTTTCCTTATTGAATATGATTTTTTTTTTGCAGTACTAGGGATTGAACCCAGGGGCATTCTGCCTCCAAGCTCCACCCCCCAACCCTATTTTGTATTCTTTATTTTGAAACAGGGTCTCACTAAGTTGCGGAGAGCCTCACTAAGTAGCTGAGACTGGCCGCGAACCTGGATCCGCTGGTCTCAGCCTCCCAAGTACTGGCATTACAAGCATGCACCACCATGCCGGGCTATTGAATATGATTTTTAAATGTGTTCTTGGTCCCCTTTCCTATCCTAAGAAGAACATTGAGAATTTCCTTGAGGTGTGCGAATCTTAGGGTGGTGCAGGGTCACTCACTGCTCTGAGTGTGAATTCTGATTGTACATTACAGAACTGTGAATGGAGACCATGTCAGAAACTGGGCTAAAATCTGTCTTGATCCAAGCTTGGAAATTGTTTTCTTTTTGTTAAGTCCTCAGCATGAGTTTGTTTTGCTATATGCCTCCCTTGCTTTCTAAGTTGCAAGTAGAACAAATTTGAAACCCCATTCATTGATTCTGGTTAAGTGACATTTTTACTCTATAGGAAAATATCACCCAGCATCTAGAGTTTTCTTAATTCTTTCTCTAGAGTTGTAGAAGATGAGAAATCATTTTCAAATACTCAGGGAGGCTATCATATTTCCTGTTAAGTTACATATTTACTGTATTCCCATAACATAATGTCTTCCCTGTGTAATGATAGAAACTCCAGCTAATTTCACTTCTTCCTTGGTTTTATTGAAGAGGGTAGGGGAGTAATGAATTCTGAATGTTAAAAAGCTCTTGGATTAGAAGGTAGAACTTCCAGAATGGCAATAATGAACATTTAGATTCTGCCAAAGGAGGCTCTCTTTCTAAGCTTAGGCCTTTGTTCGGTAGACCAATGTAGAAAGTATCCCGGTAGCCTCACCATCAGAAGCTGGTTTCCTCATCTTGTCTCACTTAACCTAATGATAGTCTGTCACTGTCTTGTGATATCTTTGACACTGTCATGTTGGGAATTCAGCTTAGGAGTCTTGGTATTTTTTTTTGTGACAGCCAGTTATTATTACTGTTGTTATTTTTGCTTTTGGAACAAAGGCATCTAGAAGATTATTTAAAGAAATCCTTAGAAGGGGAGAATGAGGCACAATGAGGAATAAATGTACCACTGCTCAGAGTTTAGGCAAGCTGGCTTTTGCTTCAGCTCTTACATGCTAATGCTAAAAGGAATTACAGGTAACAATTCCCTTGTGTTCATGGAAGAACAGTTTTTTCCCCCCTAACAGATTTTTATGGCTTTAACTGACATGTCATTACTGCAAACTGTCTTACCACATTACATGCTATGGCACATTAACAATGGCATGGCACAGCGCTTCTCTGGTGGTTGTCTTGTCCACAGAACTGGGGCGCTGGTGGCTGGTTGGGGAGCCCTGAGCAGTGCTCACTGATGCTGGGGATGCAAATTTCACACACTCTTAAAGGTGGTAGAGGAGTCCCAGCTGTCCCAGGGAGAGTTTCTGTACCAGAGGTGTCTTCCCTGAAACTCATCAGAGATTGGGAATGAGCAGGAAACAGTATGGTATAGAAGATTTATAATTTCCCAGCTTTGAATCATCTGAATGTTACTGGGTGTTGGCATTTAGATTGTGAGCTGTCTTAAAGTTTTATGAAACAATTAGGGAGTTTCTGCATCCATGCACAGACCATAATAAGTGAACTCTTCTGGGGTGCAAGGAAATGTGCCACTTAGTATTGGATCCTCAAGCCAGTCAAAGAGGCAGTGCACTGTTAAAAATACCTAGCTTACTTCGGGGGAGGATTTGGCTGAATACTGATGAAGTTTATGAAATATGAATGTAGTGAAGTTGCTGTACGTAAGTGGTAGGCGTGTGTGAAAGAAGTAAGAAGAAATAAAATTGTGTATAAATGACATTCTGAAACTTGATGGAATTGTACACGTGACAAGAATGGTGACGTTTGGGTCTGTGCTGAACAGGGGAGAAGAAACAGGTTTAAAATCTATATGTCAAACTAGAAGTGGGATTGAAAATTAGAAAATGTAAAATCATTTGGCTTATTTTATAAGCAAAAAATGCCATCAAGGATAAACAGGCAGGTTGCAAGGAATAGAGAGGAAATTTCCAGAAAAGGAAAAAAATGATAGACTAGCATTGGAATCTCTAACAAGGTATGATAATCATTGTTTTAAGCATTCCAGACTATTAACTACTGTGTTGTCAGGTGGGGAATTAGTTACAGCCAAACAAAAGGTAAAACCATGAATTTTAGGTTGTATGGAAAAATCCTTTTGATCCCCAAACCTAAATGTACGTACTGAGATGCCAAGCTGCACATGATGTAATTTTTCCTGTCTTGTCCTGATTAATTGACAGCCCACTGTATGCTTCTTTCCTGAAGGTGACTTTACAATCTCTAGACACAGAAATTTCCCTTCGAAGTGGAGTGAAGGAAGGAGAACCACAAGCTAAAGTGTGTTTCACTGGGTGAAGTATTTGGGGGAAAGATAAGAATGGTGAAGTAGGGGCAAGGGAGAAGGGAGTACAGAGGTTGAGAATGCTTGTTTGGGGCTGGGGAACAGGGACTGTGGATGAAGGCATGAAATCTCTAGAGGGAAAAGAGACTTCTATGCAAAAGAAAAATGAAATTAGCATTGACTCTGAAATGGCTGGGAATCTGATTTTCTAATTTTAAATTATCTTTAACAAGGGCAATGAAAAGAGGAAAGTTGACACTTTGAGAAGTTATGACGAACTTGTCGAGAATGCCAATTGACAAAGGCAGGTAAGGGAATACTTGGAAAAACAGCAAGAACAGGTCTGAAGGGCACGGGGTGATCTGCTTCCCAGTGTGTTAAGAGAATTGGCGGGCATGTTTATTGACTCTTCCAATTGGTTTTAAAGAAACCTGGAGAAATGGCCAGAGATGGAGAAAAGGCAACCAGATGCGATTCTGCCCTTTGATACAAGCAAAGAGGCTTGTATCGTCCTGCATGGTCGATGCTAGTCACGGGAGGAGTGGCTGTGTGGAAGTTAATGGATTTTCAACATCCAATCACAGAGGAGACATGTGTCTATGTAGCAAGCTTAAAATCTCTTAAATAAACTGCATTGCTTTTTGTTTTCACTTTCCAGTTATAAAACCGGTGGATGATGAAAAGGCCATGTGACAATACAGCGTGCACTCCCAGGAACATTTGTGTGACAGGGATATTATATCTGAAAGTCAGGGCAGCTGGCAGGGTGAACTGCCCATAACTCTCAATCATCCAGGTAATGAAGCAACAGGAAAGAAGAGGCAAATGAAAGCATCGGATAATAAAAAAAGATCCATCTTTTAGCAGTCTGATTAGTTGACTGTTGATGATGAGTGTGAGATTACTAGAGCTGTATCTTATCAGTTTTGGTACTCGGCACCCACCTCAATTGAGCATATAATGTGGAAAGTGGGAACGAGGCAGTTTCCATAGACCAGGCTCTTAACCCAGAAGTTGGGAAGTTTCACAGCATGAGGATAACAGTCAGAGATGAGTGAGGTTCTACAACTTAAGGCCCCACAGAGAATCACTAGGAGAACTGACGCTACACTGAAGGGCTCTTGAATGTTCTAAAGCTTACTTTTTAGTTTGAGTTTGGGGGTGTACATTGGATCTGTGGTGCTCACATACCACGCTGCTAGTGGTCCTATTTTGTTGAAGTGTGTTAGTCAGGAAGGGCCTTAAGAATCCTCTAGTCAAGCCCATTGAAACAGAGGCTTAAGGAAAGTCTGGTAATATGTCTGAGATTACGCACCTAGTAGGTGGTCAGGGTGTGACTAGATCTTAGGTCTTCTATTTTCTCACCTAACCTTCCTTCCACTTGAGTGCTGTGCCGGGGTCCTTGCAAATTCCTGAAACATACAAGATCAAGTTCTTGCCCTCCCGGAGACACCCCCTCAGGGTATTAAGGTGTGTGCACAAGTTAATCTAGCATTAGGTTGTAGATGTGTACAAAAGTAGGTGTTGGTTATTTTGCCTATGCATCAATAATGGAGTGTTGTCAGTAATTGTGATTTTTAAACCCCACTGGGTATTTTTATTATTAATGAAAAACTAAGCAGTGAGCTTGTAGTCACGTTAGTAAAGTCATTCTAAAGCACAGTGAAAACAATGCTTGAGTCTCATGTCCTCATTTAGTAGAAAGTAAAATGCAGGGTGTGGAGTTGAGCATCCTGCTCTTCATGCTTGCTGGAGCTGACACAGCCCGGGGCACAGTAAGCAGGTGCTGCTCCCCAGCCAGTGGTTTCCCTCAAGTCAGAGGCTTAGGCTATGCCTTTTATAAGTGGGCTTGAGAACAAATCAATGAATGGAATACAACAAAGCCATTAAAAATCATGTTGCATTAGAAAAGTATTTCTGTTTTCTATACAAAAAAGTATTTCATTTTTCTATATGAAAAATGTCTCCAGTCTATTACTGAGAAGTAATCGCTTTCATTGCAGTGTGCAAAGAAGCACATCCTATTTGTAAAAAAAAAAAAAAAATTGTAGCGTGTGCATGTATATGTATGTGTATATAGGAGATATTTTATGATTCTATCAGTAAATTAACTTAGACCTCCATATTCTAAAAATATGAAATAATAAAGTGGTCACTGTAGATGGTGGGATAATGTGTGAATTTTTCTTTGTGCTTTTCTGTATTTTCTGAGTTTCCCATATTATGTATTATTTTTGTATTAAAAAAATAAATCTTTTTTTCCAAAAAAAAAAAAAAAAAAAGATTCTTTGTATGTTGTGAAACTGGGGATGCTTTGATGCTTTGAAGGAACAAATTCCAAACTTAGTGTGTTACATAGAATTTCTAGATGTTTCAGAATGGGCCAACTTTAGCAGCCCAAAGAGCAAGGAGTGTCCTAATTTTGGAACTTCTTGACCCTCCAGAGTAATAGCTTCAAAAAAATTATATTATGATCCTCAATGAGAAAAACATTATATTGTGAGCCAGTATACATGTGTGTACACACTCTTGTGCACATAGAAACACCCACAGAGAGAAATAAACTTTTCACATAAAATAGTTGCCCTTTACCTGTGCTACACTATTTTTTGTTGTTGTTGTTCTATTATTTAAAATACAGGTCATGAGCCCAGCATGGTGGGATACGCCTGTAATCCCAGTACTTGGGAGGCTGAGACAGGAGAGCTGCAGGTTGAAGACCAGTCTCAGCAACTAAGTGAGGCTCTCAGCAACCTAGGAGACCCTGTTTCAGAATAAAAACTTAAAAGGCTGGGGGGTGTACCTAGGAGGTAAAATGCCCCTGGTTAAATCTCCAGTACCCAAAAAAAACCCCAAACAAAAAACAAAACAAAACAGATCATGAACCACCAAATTGGTTTCATGATCTATTTATGAGCTGCTCCTTGCAAATTTGAAAAATCCCATCCTGGGCATGAAGTAGAAGCAGCCCTTCAGGGGCCTGGGACCTGGTTGTGGGAGGGAGGGAAGAAGCGTTTCCACAGTAACCGATGTTAAGCTCCAGGTGTTACTCATTATGATTTCAAGGAGGAGGTGGGGGAGGACAAATACTGTAAATACTTATTATTATAATCATATAGTATCTTTATGCCACTTTTAGCATGCTCATTAATATCCTATTTCATTTAGATATGCATCTGCTTAGACTGGCTTAGAATATAAATTCTGGAGTCCCTGCTACATTGCTTAAAGTGGACGTCACTGTGCAAGAGCCCAGGGGTGGCGTTCCTTCATTCAACAAATATTTCCTGAGTACTTTCAGGGTGCTACGCACTGTGCTAGGCTCTGAGGATAAAGCAGCAAAGGAAAAAGACTGGATTCCTGTCTTCCTGGATCTGACGTTGTGGTGTGTCATTTCCCAACATAACCCACTGCCTGGGTCACCTTGCATCAGAAACTTCAAATGGTCCTCCTCTAAATGTGTCTTGAACTTGTCCCTCTTCACCTCTATACCTTAAATGTGCCTTCACCTTTCCCCTCCTTGTGTGTTGTCATCTCTCTTTGCTTATTGGAAATTCTACCATCAGGGTAGCTCCAGATGAGATCTACCCTCTCCCTCTTGAAGTTCCCAAAGCCCTTGTCTTTTACAGGAGCCAGTCACATGGGCCTTGGATCATTCAACAAACTTGTAACCTCTTCTTCTGCCAGTTCCTTTTACACTGTCTTAGAGTGCTGTTTCTTGGACATGAGCCTCCCCAAGACCTGGAGGACAGTTTATATTCTTATCCCTGTGCAGTGTCTTTGAAGATGTAGGTGCTCATTAACTGGCCCTGCAGAGTGGTTTGCTTTCTCCAGACCAGCTCAACACTTCACAACTCTGCAAGCACATCTCCAGCTTGCTTATATTTCTTTTTTTTTTTTTTTTTTTTTTTTTGCAGTGCTGGGGATTGAACTCAGGAGCATTCTACTTCTGAGCTACATCCCCAACCCTATTTTTTATTCTTTATTTTTGAAACAGGGTCTCATTAAGTTGCAGAGGGCCTCTCTAAGTAGCTGAGGCTGGCCTCGAACCGGATCCTCCTATCTCTGCCTCCCAAGTACTGGGATTACAAGCGTGTGCCACCACGCCTGGCTTTCTTATACTTCTAACTGAGCCTTGGGCTTGGATCTAGCCGCTCTCGTCTGTTCCACTTGTGCCTCTTTTGGAGCCACCAATCCTATCAATTGCAACACTCAGGCCTGCTCCACCTTGAACAGCTCAGACCAAGGCCGGACATGTTGCAGGGTAGAGTATATATACCTGGTTGTTGCAAGCCTCCTAGGACGGAGAGAGACCTGCCCTGAGGCCCGCAGGTGCTGTGTGACCTTAGGTAAGTTCATTAACCACTCTTTCCTCACCTGAAAATGAGGTAGGGTGAGTTTTCAGACCTCCATGGTGGTTGGGAGAACCACATGTGACACTGCAAGAGGCCTGGATGCAGTGCCTGTAGCTCCAGTGATGCTGGTGTGGATGGAGCAGATGCAGGGGCAGGGGCTCCCCCTTGCCTCCTTTCTCCTCTTCAGGTCTATAGTTGCCATTGTTTGGAGCATTCCTCCTTGGTTCTGATTGGCTGCTCTATGAATAAGCAAGAGTCTCGGGGCATTGGAGGAGGTTCTGACGCCTTTCCTTTTGCTTGCCAATTCCAATTCTGGGACTGGATCCAGCCCGTATCTCACAGTTCAGCCACTGTGGACTGGATCCTGCCAAGTGAGGACAGACCGCTTAAGTTCAACTCGATCAACCACTTGTTGAGTTTCCCTGATGCCACCTCTCAGCCCTTCAGATGAACCAGTGGTGAGCCTGTGTTTGCTCCCTTCCTTCCTCCCTCCCCACAACCCCTGCCATTGCTGTGGCCCCTGCTAGCTGATCCCCTATGCGCTGAGGTTGTGGTTGGTCCCTGCTGCCCACCATGCTCCCGAGCTCTCCTGCCTCATTTCTTAGCATCTTACCATTCCTAGCCCTCCCTTCCCCTTTACTCACTTTCTCCTCCCTGCCAAAAAATCACATAGGAGAAGCCTATCTGCAAGGGTTCCATTCAACTTGTTCTACTTTAATGCTTCACTGTGGTGACCCACTGCTGAGTCTTTCACTTGTAATGTAATCTTATAATTTACATGCACTTTGCAAGCAATACTCTCAGAGACTCACAACCTGTTTGAAATTGCTCCGCTGTTACAGTTTTTGAGCCGATGAGAGAGCAGCGTGAGAAAGAGTGGTTACTGGTACCACAGTGGTATTGGGTAAGCCCAAGAAAATGATGTTAGCAAGGTGGGGTGGAGTGCTGATGGATTATGATATCCTTTTGTAGAGAATCAATTAAACTTGCTAAGGGTCTTTTATTGATTTTACTTGTAATTGTTCTAGGAGAGGTCAAAGTATAGAAGAGGTGGAGGTATAGCCAGCTAGGGAAAGTGAAATAAGAGTGGAATTCTGTCTTTCTGGCATACTGTGAACATGTTTTAGTTTTGATATACAGCATGACTTTTACAGAATTAATTGGCACTGTGATTAGGTGGTTTTTATTTCTTCACTCAAACATGTTGGAAGCCGATTCTAATATGCAGTAATAATGAAAATAGAGTAATGCTGTAATAATAGTGCCATTGTAAAGTGAATTACACCATTAAGCATCTATTTTGTCTAATTTGTATTGTGATAGGATAGGTGAAACACACACACAGAAACAGAGAGAGAGAGAGAGAGAGACTGACTGACTCTTTGAGTAGTTGGTCTTTAAGAAATAGACTCCAGCTAAAAGAAGGCCCAAATCTATAATATTGAACAGACAGGGAACGAAAAGAAAGTGAATATATATATATTCATATGTAAATATAAATATACACACATACATATGTGTCAGTCAGGTAGATCAAGAAGAAGATATATGGTGTTGGCATGAAATGCTTGGCTTATGTTGCTTTTTTTTCTTTTTTTTTTAAATTAATTTATTTATTTTTTTA
>PVLC010000493.1:36258-199761 GCA_004027655.1 Graphiurus murinus
CCTTCCCCAATTCCCACCCACCCTCCCCCTATCTCCTGGTCAGTTTAGTGATTGACTTTGATGTGATCTTGTAAGTACATCATGCTCATTAGGGTGTCCCCCCTCCTCCCATTACCTTCCATTAAGTCAAATTTTTTGTTCACCTAAGAATTCTCCTTCACCTGGAGTCCCTCTTATGTCCCATTTTCTCCCTAGCTTTTTTTTTTTTTTTCTTTTTTTTTGTGATACTAGGGATTGAACCCAGAGGCATTCTACCTCCAAGCTATACCCCTAGCCCAATTTCATTTCTTACTTGGAAACAGGGAAACAGGATTTTGCTAGGTTGATGAGAGTCTCACTACTTGCTGAGGTTGTCCTTGAACCTGTGGTCCTTCTGTCTCAGCCTCTCAAGTACTGGATTGCAAGCATGCATCACCACGCCCGACCTTTTGTTGCCTTTTAATGAGTCCATGAACCCAAATAGGGACAGATGACCAGTGATGGCAAGTCAAGTCAATAATAGCATTGAGGACAACATTTGAAAACAAGTCTTTCAGAATTTGTTTCAGCCTCTTCATCCTTATTATCATGCTTGAGAATCTCTATTCATTCAGATTCCCAAATTTGGAAGGAAGCATTAAGGGTCTAGGAACATGGGTCATTTTCCTTTGCCATTTGTCTTCCAAGGAAGGATATTAGTGACACAACTTCGTTCATAGCAGAAAGAAAGAGGCATATTTTTATGCCTTAAATCATAACTCAAGCTGGGCACAGTGGCATGTCTGTAATCCCAGCACTTGGGAGGCTGAAACAGGAGGATCTCAGGTTTGAAGACGGCTTTAGCAACTTGATGAGACCCTCAGCAACTTAGCAAGATTCTATAATATTAAAATAAAAAAGGGGCTAGGGATGCAGTTCTGAGGTAGAATGCTCCTGGATTTAATCTCCAGTACCAAAAAAAAAAAAAAAAAAAAAAAAAAGGTCATAATCCAGCCTTAAGAGCAAAAATAGGCTCTGAGAAAGCAGTATCCAAAATGGTCACTCACAATAAAGCCCAAGAACATATTATACTTTGACTAGGTTCCAGCAATTGTATCCCTTCACCCCCAGGGGACAAGCTTCACTGGGGAGGGGGGTGTAGTTTGGCAGTCATTGTCCGCACATTTCCAACCATTACGATGGTATCTCCAGGGAAGTCCTGGAAACTCCCTGGTCCGTATGCACTCTGGATTGCTGCTTCCAAGGCCCACTGCTCACCTAGAAAGGGCTTTACTGGCCTTCCATCTCTCATCTGCCCTCCTGTCAGGATTTTGCTTCTGCAAAATCAACACCATCACCTGGTAATGTAGAACCTCAGAAAGACCTTGTCCGGAGAATTTCAAACATATTTAATTTTCATATTTATAATATTTGCTCTGATGTCAAAAGTGTTGAAAGCAAATTTGCTTCCTAAACAACTGTGTATTCCTGTATTTGAAATCAACGATGTTGATTTAAAACTCCACAAGGATTTAAGGGGAGGGAAGACTGCATCAATGCCTGGCATCTGGATTAAGAATATATTTAGTGGAGAAATTGATTGCAACCCTCAAAGAAAAAATATCAATATCATATTGTGCCTAATAAAATGTTATAATGAAAATTACCATGGCGTTTGACAACATCCCTTTATTAATTGGTCCTTTCTATTATTATTTTCTTAGCAAACACACTCTGGTTTTCTCTCTCATTAGTTATAGTCCTTATTGAATTCACGTTTTGCTGCTTCAGCTGTGTTTATCTTCCCACTGGTCTCAGTTCCTTGAGGGCAGAGTTGTAGATTGTCTCCAGTGTTCTGTCTTATATCTCTCTGCCTTTTACTAGGGCATCCAGTGAATGCCCTCAGGATGCTAGTGACGGTGCAGTTTAGAATCAATATATGAAAGATGAGCCAGCTGAGGGAAGACTGGACTGAGGCAAGAAAACCTCATATTCTTCGAAAGCCTCAGATGTTTAAAAGTGGTGTGATATCATCAAGTGTTTATTGAGCACTTACTGCATGGTAGGCCCCAAGTCAGTCAGTGGAAGGACAAAGTTGAATGAAGAGATTTGATGGGCAGGAAAGGTACATTGATTTGAAAAATTATGTGTCTGTGTGTGTGTGTGTGTGTGTGTGTGTGTGTTGAGTGCTATAGTAAAGATAGTAGCAAAATATATAGTACATAGGAGATGGGAGAACACTTTAAGACACTTAGGGAAGCTTATTGAGGTGGCTATTTTTGCTGGGCTTTGGGAAAAATGGAAAAATTCTATAGGCAAAAAGTGAGAGGGCATTCCAGGCTGAGGTACAAGGGGGAAGTTGTTGGCACATTCAGGTCACAGGAATGAGGTATAGTTTGGCCTGAGCTAGAAGTGTGTGCAAGAGGACTAGGAGATGAGGCTGCAGAAAGTAGGGAGGGGCTGAACTAAGCATTTGGGGTCTTTTCCTATAGCAAGATTTCTCGTGAGTGAAAAATACCTGATTTTTTCTTGGTAAAAAACTGAAGTAAAAGTACATGGGGTGAGGGGTGGAGAATTGACAGTGTAGACAAGGGGCCAAGTTGGGAGACATCTGAGATAATTCAGGAAGGAGATATTGCAGGCCAGGACTCGGGGGGGAGGGGGAACACTGGGATAGAATTTTCCAGGAGATGGAATTGGAGGTGCATGATGGAGGTTAGGGTTGGAGTCCATCCCAAAGTTAAGGGCAGAAAAAGTTAAGGGCAGAAAAAGTCCATCCCAAAGTTAAGGCTGGGACAGTTTGGTGGGGTGGGATGTGATGGGGGGAGAGACAGGACTTCACTTTTGGATGGACTGAGTTGGAGGTGCCAGCCGGAAATGTGGGTATGGCAGAGAAGGAAAAAAATATAAACATTAAGCAGGGGCCTGGGGCTCCCCAGGGCTAGGCTAGAGGCAGGGAGGCCCAGTTCTTAGCAGAGCTTTTTACAGGGGATTGGAAAACATATATAATATATATTATAGCATATAATACATATTACATATAATATATAAGACACCTCTCTCTCTCTCTCTCTCTCTCTCTCTCTCTCTATATATATATATATATATATATATATATATATATCCACACACACGTATGAATCCTTACAACCATGAGGTCATGTTCGTGGATTTTGAAGTAATATCATTAGAAAATAAGTGCAAGTGCATGTGTTTGGGAAATTGAAGAAGAAGAAGGATTAGTGAAGTGAAAGAGAAAGGTGTCTTAAGAAACTAGATTGAGATTTGGAGATCCTACATGTGCTTTAAAAAACAAGGATGGTTGTAACCCCAGGGTCGGGTCTGGTACAGTCTGCTGCTTCGAGTTGTCTTTGAGTGTTCTGCTTTGGTGGTGATTCCTTCTCAACATACCTAATTGATGAGTGAAGAGTTGCTGCCTTTTTTTTTTTTTTTTTTTTTTTTAACTTTCTACACAGCCCAGCATTGATTTATCCTGTCTCTAAAGGGAATCTGCCTCATACTTGGCAGAACCTCAAGGCTGGAGAAACAGAATGAATAGTAGCTTTGGAGAGGTCTCTGTGCTGCCCTGGGAGAAAGGCTTTGTGGGAGAGAGAGTTAAAAGAAGATCTTGAGAAAGGATGTGAGACCTTCAAAGGAGGGGTCTAACTAGCCATGGAAAACTTAATGGAGGATTTTTTTTTTTCTTTTAAGTTGACCAGGAAGACAAAAAGCCATGCACAAGTGTGTGTTGGCAAGGTGGACGATGGTATTGGTTATGGTGTAGTTTGATTGCCACTGCTACATTAGTGGGACAATTACTATTTTTAAGGGACTTTCACTTAAAGGACAGTCTCTGAAAGTCCTGGCAGGAAGTTGATAGTGGTGCAGCCCAGAGAGGGATAGGAAAAATATTGTGTAATTAGGGGGACCTGTGGTCTTAAAACCACGTGGGCAACAATTATCTTGAAGCAACAATTATCTTGACCTTATCTTGAAGCCCAGTAGCTTGGCAGAGGAGGAGGGTCTGGCCTGTTGGAAGAGCCATCTCTTTGCCTTCTGGGGCCCTGGCTGAGTTCTCCATTGTTTTCTGAGAGCTGTGACTAAGTGCTATCTCTGTCCATAGCCTACTAATGTGTCATGTGAATTATTTGTGTTATCTCTGTGCTGTGAAATTAGAGGCTTTCACCCACCGTGTGGTAAGTAGATTAAAGTGAAAGCCTATTTTTTATGGTGTGGGGGAAACCAGGCAAATATCAGGGAAATATTTAGTGTATGTTTGATCTGACAGTGGGGAGGCCTTGGGATGCCAGTGTCTTCTAATACCTGAAAGCTGAGCTCCGGCTGGAGTTTTCTTCAAAGAGGTTTATATTTTATCTGTTGGCACTTTGCAGGGAAGGAAGGTCTGGAGTACCGAGGATTCTGCGGTGATTCTTTGCTCCCTGTTTGTTTTCTTCTCTGTCTTTTTAACTTTGCAGAAAGCCCTTCCAGTTCTACACTCACACCCTGCCCAGGACACTGGTGGTCAAACAGTCCCCTTTTGTGAAGCCAGCGTCCTATTTTTGTTTCTCTTGAAAGGTGCCCTTCAGGACAGCACTGTCTTTATTTGAGCTGTTTCTAATTGAGCCCCAAAGAAACCTAAACAGAAATCATTCTAAACCAAAGGCCAAATGCTTCCTTTGCCTAGCTCGGCAAAGCTAAACCCACACAAGATGAAATCTAACCAGCTGGTTACCTGAGAACCACTTTGGGGATGTCTCCAGCTGACTTCTCTCCCTTGGCCCCAGCCCAAGAGCCAGTGAAGGCTGAGGGCCAGGGCCTTTCTGCAGAGCTGTGGGGAAAGAGTTAGGGCTCTTGGAGAAGGAAGTCAGACCGGGTTATGTTTCATCCTGTGTCAGCCTGAGAAACACTGAGGATCTATAGGTATCCTCAAGGAAATGGGTTGGATGAGGTATTTATGGCTGTAAGTATAGTTTTCATAAAGTGGTGTGATTTCAGGAAGAATTTTTCTCTTTATGGCTCAAGCTTTCAGTAAGTTCATTTATACAAATGTATGAACTTTGTTCTTTTTTAAAGGAAAAAATGTTCATAGCTTTAGCCTACCTTGATATACTTTCATCACTCCTGTTTCTGCCTTGTTTTCTCTCACACATTGGGTAAACTGAGTCACTTGAGAAAACTAGGGCTTATATAGGATTTGATGATTTAGAGGTTATGCATGTGAGGTGATTTTATTTTATTCTGTTATAATGGGTAGGGAGTTATTCCATGTGACTTGAAACGAAATCTTTGTTCCCCCAGATCATCTGGGTCAGTGCTCAGATCAAGCCTCATTGCCCACAGGGCTGCCTTCAGATTTGGGATTTTTCTTCCCACTTTAGGTATCAGCTCAGGGGTCATTTAGGAATATTTAGATGGAACAGGGGGGAAATGCTGGGCTTTGTCAGAGAAAGAAAGAGTGGCTAGAAAAGTTCTAATCCCTTGGGAGCCTTCTCCAGTGTGAGCTCATTGGTATATTTAAGTGGGGAACTTCCAGAGCACTGGCTAGTGAAACTCTCCTGTCTTCCTTGTTAACTGCATATTTTTCCTGTATTTCTAGAGGAAGAGACACCTGTGTCGTGGGGAAACCCCCAGCCTCATGGGAACATCTGTTCAACTGGCCTCTGTATACACAGACAACTGAAAAGCGAAGCCGTTTGCAGACAGACATCATTTTGAGGCTGAAGTACATTTTAGGAAGTTAGGGACTGGTTCTGTTACAGGGACGTGGAGCTAAATATGCAGTTCTATTTTAATTTTCATTTTATGCCAAAGCAAAAGCATTGAGAGATAGACTGTAAATGTATAAGTTAGTCACTACAAGAATAGCCCCTTGCAAAATGCATATCTAGGGAGGCTAAATATTTTCTCATATACTTCATTGCAAACGAAAAATAACTTCTGATCAAGTTCCTGACAAAAGGATGTTACATAGCTACTTATCCTTGATCACTGTCATGGATCATATAGAAGTTTACATAACTGGAATTTGGGAAGTCAAATCTTCGGTGCAGGCAGACTTGGTCTTGGTGAGGGCTCTCTTCCTGCCTGTAGCTATTCACTGTACCCCCAATATTCAGTGGACTGTAGTGTTTCTCCCTCTTCTGACCCAGGTTCAGAAGAGGGAGAAACCCATCACCACCCAAAGGCCCCACCTTCTAATACCAGCACATTGGTGGCCAGGGCTTCAGCAGATAAATTTTAAGGGGACACAGACCTTCAAGCCCTATCATTGGTCAATACTTTAAGCATACTAATAATTTTCATGGTGATCAATTTGTCTTCAGAAAGTTGTTAAAATAGTCTTAGCTCTCATATTTGTTTATTTTAACAGTCATGTTTTTCTATGTATATTTTATTACCATATTCCTGTACTTTCTGAAATTTGTGGTAGTGAAGCCCAAGGTAATTAAAGCTAAGATATCATTGTTTTCAAATTAGAGTTTGTGATTTATTTATTTATGATAATTCAACAACAAGTTCCTTCGTATTCTGCATAATTGGATCTTGTTTTAATTTTGTGATAAATAAAGATCTATTTTACATTTCTATTAGAAAGACAAGCTCCTGTGGCTAGGTCTGAATTAGGATGTTTGCTGTTGGATGTGCTGGAACCCTAACAGTTGATTCAGCTTCTGGAAAACTCATCCATGAATCAGGGTAAGGAAAGAAACTTCAATCTAAAGCTGATAAACTATCATGGATTTTACTTAAAAACAAGTATTGAAAGGAAAAGAAAGTGAAATTACAAGCATGAAGGCAAGCAAAGAATAGCTAGATCCTGGGTTATTCAGTACAGCACGTACTCCAAAACATTGATCTTTGACTCAGGCATATCTGTTTGCATATATATTTTGTTACTATATGGTTAAAGCTCAGACTGTTCTTATAAAGTAAAATAATGAAGACAACCTGTGAAGAATACACAGGACAAGTAACCAGGAGGCCTGGGTTCTGTTCCCAGCCTGACTACTAATTATATAAGTGGCTTTGAACAAATGGTTCTCACTCCAGAGGCCTCACCTTCTCTACTGCACAGGGACACACTGAACTGCAGCTTCCCACCTGCTCTGACATTCCATGACCCCATGATTAAGACCCAACTTCTTAAGCGATCCAGCCAAGACTATGCTTTTTTTCCTTTTACTCTTTCTAGCTTAAAAAATATATATTGTTGGAACATAATTTACATACCATTAAATTCATTTATCTTAAGAGTATGATTCAAAGCCAAGCATGGTGGTGCAAGCTTGTAATCCCAGCATTTGGGAGGCTGAGACTGGAGGATCCAGGTTTGCGGCCAGCCTCAGCTACCTAGTGAGGCGCTCCGCAACTTAGTGAGATCCTGTTTCAAAATAAAAAATAAAAAATAAGGCTAGGGGTATATCTCAGAGATAGAATGCCCCTGAGTTCAATCCCCAGTACTGCAAAAAAAAAAAAAAAAAAAGAGTACGATTCAATAATTTTTAGCAAACTTATAGAGTCGTACAACGACCACAATCTAGTTGGACATTTCCATCACCCCTAAAAGATCCTCATGCCCATTTTCCATCATATCCCCTACCTATCCCTAGTCTAAGGTAAAGCCACAATTGCCTTTTCTGGATAGTCCATTTAAATGGAATTATATAATATGTGGTCTTTTGTGTCTGGCTTTTTTCACTTAGTATAATGTTGTAGCATATATCAACACAGATTGAGTATCTCTTATATGAAATGCTTGGGAACAGAAGTGTTTCAGATTTCAGAGGTTTTCAAATTTTAGAATGTTTGCATAAACTTTATTGGTTGAGCATCCCTGATCCAACAATTTCAGATGAGAGATGCCGAACCTGTACCTTTTTATGATTGAACAATATTCCAATGTATAGATGTACCAGGTTTGTGTATCCATCCATCAGTTGGGGGGCTCCTTTTCCTTTCTTCTCTATTCTGTGGTGCATGTATTCTGACTATAGTCTCTTACATACTTGAAAAGAACAGATCTCTCAGAGAAAAGCAAAATCTTTACCTTGGGCCTTCCCCTGCAGAAAAGGCTAGAGTTTCGTGGACTAGGCTGGCTGGGTTGTTGAAAATGTGATTGTAGCTCTGTAGTATCTACCAGTAAATGTGAAGGCACTAGTTGTAGGAACTTCTCTGTGACATATATGGAACATGAATGTGAGGCTTTCCCTGTAAGGAACTTTACCCAGGAACAGTCAACCAAGCTTGCCTGCTGTTGTACCTTGGTTTTACATATTGGGAAGTGGAGTACTTGGAAACAAGAGTTGAGGACACTAGTTGCTGATCTGATTTAGCAATTTCACTTTTGACATTTTTCTCTGGAAGTCATAGGAATTGTCAGGAACAACAACAACAGACCTGCAGAGGGAAATAGTTGCAAAGCTTTGATTTTTCAGTTGAGACTCACAGCGACTGCTAAAAATAATTGTGAAGCAAAGGTAGATAGACTAAGAAGAGGACCAAGTTAAGTCTTTGAGCTGTTCATTCTTTAAAGAGAAGCAGGGACTCTACAACTCGAATGTAGCAGTGCTCAGCATCCATTTTTATGTTGTGGTTGAAGAAGGGATGTTCATTTCCATCTGGTGAGCTCCTAGCTAATAGAGGGTGACAGCTCAGCTTTCTGGATGCTCCTCAAATGACTCTCCAGTTTATAGTTTAGCACTGGGAATGTGGCTGATCTGCACTATGGTTCCATCTTCAGCTGCTCCCAGGGCCGTCTCATTTCTTGGACTTCATTGTTAGCTTTCGTGTCCTGTAGGATGAAGGAGAAATGCAGCTCCATTTACCTCTCTCCACAGAGTAGGTGTCTTCTTAGAGTAGATCAATTTTCTAATCATGCTTTCTTTTAAATTTTAGAAAGGTGGGACCCAATAGGTAGTGTATGTGTTCATGTGTGTGTATATATATAATATAAAGCTGGAGCCGGGCGTGGTGGTGCACACTTGTAATCCCAGCATTTGGGAGGCTGAGACCGGAGGATCTAGGTTCGCGTCCAGCCTCAGCTACCTAGTGAGGCATTCCGCAACTTAGTGAGACCTGGTTTCAAAATAAACAATAAAAAATAGGGCTGGGGGTGTAGCTCGGAGGTAGAATGCCCCTGAGTTTAATCCCCAGTACCGCTAAAACAAACAAACCATAAAGCTGAATATATGAATATACATCTACTTAGCTCTTGTGCTGTGCAGGCCCTGTACCAGTGGCTAAGGTTGCAATGATGAAATAAAATATTTATCTGTGTTCTCAATAAATTTACAGGAACAATTATTTTGGAATATGGGATGTGATTTTTGACAGTTTATAATAGTGATGTGTTCTTATCACTTGCTTTGCTCTAGGTACTCAGCACACTCTATATATGTACTGTGCACATATCTATATATGCATGCACACATACACACATAAACATACACGGATAGTCTTCCAACTGCAGAGCAGGGCTTGGCCTATGAAAGCCAGCAGCTTGCTTCAGTTTTATTTAGCATGCTAATTATAAACAGTATCAGTAATATCTTTTGGAATTTAGAAGTTAGACTGTTGACTATTCCCAGTGGTGGCTGTGATGTTGAGTGTATCACGCCCTGCCTCCTGGGTCCTGGGAAAGCTTTGCCTTTGTTGCATCCATATGGTAGGGTGTTGTAGAGAAAGATAAGCCAGGACATTCTTTAGTAAACATTAGATTCTCCCTTGTGCCGAGATTGAGGTCTGGTAGCTTTGGGCTGAGAAGTCTGTGTACTGCTAGGTCTTCTGAGGAAGAGCAGGCTGCACCCAGGCATGACCACATCCTTATCCTTTTCTCCCAAGGCTCCAAAGAGAGAGCATTTTTCTTCTGTTTTCCAGGAAGGAGCTAGTTAGGTAAAAAAATCCCATGTCTCTTTGTTTAGTGCTGGGGGTAGACGAAGGAAGGTCAGTGGCCTCTCTTATTTGGCCTTGTATTATTCTACTATCACAGTTGATCACTACACGGATTGTTTATGCAGGAGTCTGTCTAACTTGTGAGATCCTTGAGGACAGAAATGCTGTGTAGTAACCTGTGTTTCTTAGGGACCCAGACATAGTGCTTTCCATGTAGTAGGCACTCAGCTATTGTTTTGTGAGTAGCCGACAAATAAAGATTTCTAAGCAACAGACACTATTTGTGAATATGGTAGGGTTCACAGGAGTGCCTGACACTTTTGCTGGATGCCTGTGATACAGAAATAGGAGCTCCTTGTTCTTTCCCTCTTCCTTTCTTCCCTCCCTCCTATTCCTCCCTCCCTCTCTCCCGGCTTCCTGCCACAACTCTGTATTTGGCTTTTATGATCTGCAGGCCTTGCACCAGTGGCTAAAGTTGCAACGATGAAATAAGATATTATCTATGTACTCAATGGATCTACAGTCTAGAATTTGGGAAGTGATTTGACAGTTCATAATAGTTAAGAGTTCTCATCACTTGCTTTGTTCTAGGTACTCAGAATACTGTGCTCAGTCCTTCCAATTGTCTCTGCATTCTCAGGAGGCAAGTATGAGGATCCCCGTGTTAGTTTGAATCTAGAACATCACTCTATGCTGTGGCTCATAGCTTCTACCATACCATCTTCCGTGGCTCCCTAACCCCTTTCCCTAACAGTGTTAAGGGTTAAATGTATCTGTGTAATAGCCCCAGTGCTCTGGGTTCCTTTCCATTTCTGCTTATGCCCTTCTCCATCTGTGGACCGAGACTTGCAGTGTAGGTGAGTAGAGCTCCTTGGAATTGTACAGTGTCCAGCCTAGTCAGCTGACTCCCCCCATCCCCCCACCGGGATTCCTTTTCTACTTTCTCTTGCTCTCCAGCTGTTCCTGTGGCATCTTCTCACCCTCCGGTCCTAGGGTTTCTTTTCATTCCTTAGGTATCCTGTTGCTCTTCCTAGCTTGAAATGGCCCTGCCAGAGAACTCCTTGAGATTTAACCCTCTTCTTCACTGTCCTGGCTGACTAGACAAAGCAAAACTCCCATCTTGCAGGAGGAATTCCTGCATGCAATCCTGACAGTAACTTGAACTGATTGTTAAGAACAACCTGTGATAGTGGCTTGGCAGATGTGTGATCCCTGGACCATGAATATTAAAGATGCAGAGCTTCCGATATGGCAAGGCCTGTGAGTGCGCGGATGGTGCATCCTAGGAACCGCCCAGCTCCTCAGTGTTTTGCAGCCCTGACAGGAGCTGCTAACAGAGGAGTTGCTGAACTTGGCTTTGGCTGAGCAGTGGCTTTGTTCAGCCAGACTCTTGTGGACTTGCTGCCCCTTTCGGGATGCTATGCATATAAGGAAAGCCAGAACGATGACCACAGACTCTTCTCTGGTTCACTGCTTTTGCAAGAAGAGGGAAAAACTCAAACTTCATAGAAATTAGTAAGCCTTGTTTGTTTCCACGTGTGACACATTGGTATTTTGGAGTGGGATTTGGCCCAGCATAGGCCAAAAATGAGCACAGCAGCCCGGGCTGACCAGCACATTGAAGCTTTTAGACAGAAAAGCCTGAACATAATGTTTGGCTGGAGCTGGGACGTATTCCTTTCCTATTTCAGCTCTGCATAAGCCTTGAGCCTGATTGGAAAACATACACTGCAGGATTTGGACAGCCAGTATTTTATGTTTTTTTCTTAGACCAGCTCACATACAGTCTGTCTGTGTCTGTGTCTCTGTCTCTCTGTTTCCATGTCTCTCTCCCTCTCAAGCTCTTTTTTGGTGGAAGTCTAAAAGCTGTGCATCATATTATCAGTGAGGAAGCGTTCTTTCCCCTTATATAACAGTGCTAACTTTTCTGACATTGACTCTGGAACCCAAGTGGTATTTGAAAATGCAAATCTTATATATCGCATCCTTGCTTAAAATCCTTCATTGAGTTCACAGTGGTGGAGAGTGTCTGTAATCCCGGTCCTTGGGAGGCTGAGACAGGAGGATCACAGGTTTGAAGACAGCCTCAGCAATGTAGCAAGACTCTCAACAATGAGACTCTGTTTCAAAACAAAAAAATTAAGAAAAAGGGAGATAAGTACTTATAATCATATAAAAAGCATAACTACTATATATAAATATATATAATATGTAATAATAATATATAACATGTACATATACAAATTACAAGGCTATAAAATGCATGCCCCTGAATTCAATTTCCAGTACCACCAAACAAACAAAAAACAAAAAACAAAAAACCCCAAACAAACAAACAAAAAGCAGAAAAAAGATTCCTGCATTGGAGACAGGAGGATGCAGGTTCATGGTCAGCTTCAGCAATTTAGTGAGACTGTTTCAAAGTAAAAAATAGCCACGTATGGTGATGCACGCTTGTAATCCCAGTACTTGGGAGACCGAGACAGGAGGATCACAGGTTCGTGGCCAGCTTTAGCTACTTAGTGAGGCCCTCTGCAATTTAGTAAGACCCTGTTTCAAAATAAATAATTAAAAATAGGGCTGGGAGTACAGCTCGGAAGTAGAGTGCTCATTCCTGGGCTCATTCCCCAGAACCACAAAAAAAGAATATGATCCAAAGCCCTTAATGTGGCCTATGCCAGCCCCTGTCTATTTTTGCCTTGCCTTTTAGCTCTCCTCCTCCTACCGTTTGCATGTTCTCTCCTCTAGCCACACTGAGCATGGGCCCTTGAGCATGCTATTCTTCCTTGACTCCCCCTGCTTTCCCTTACACCTCAGTTCTTGCCACTTCGTTAATTTACCCATTCATTCATTTAATAAGCACATAGCACCTCCTGAAAGCCAGGTACTGTTCACTGTTCCAGATCCTGGGGACACAACAGCATGTGGATGCACAAGGCCCCTGCTCTCCTGGAATTTTTACAGTCTCCACTTGATGAATCTCAGCCTGGTTCTGCTTCTTTCCCTGGCTTTCCTCCTCTGAGTTAAACATGCCTCCTAGAGCACCCACCTGTATTTCCCACATCGTGGCACTTAGAACTCACCTGAATCCAGAGTGTTGAGCTCTTTGAAAGCAGAGAAGTTCCTTGTCCAGGCCGGCAACATAGTAGGTAGTTAGTACAAACCCATGGAAGAGATGAAATGAAGGGTGCATTTAACACTAAAGGCCACAGTGGGGGAAAATGAAAACAAAAATAATGTTCTCTCTGCAGTATTTTGAACAAAACTCGTTGTCTGTAGTCAATGCCTTGGCAGTGGCCTTTGACCAGTAGGCGGCATCCAATGTGGTGGATGATAAGTTTGCTGTCAGTCAAACCATTGCTCCTTTACAGGCAATTTGTCTTTCTGCTTGCTTTTTAAGGTTTCTTTCTTTGGTGTTTTGCAGGGTCACTATGGTATGCTTAGGCACAGGCATGGATGTGCTTACTTACTCTATTCAAGACTTGCTGTGCTTATTCATTCTGATAACTCATGTTTTCCTTTAATTCTGGAACATTCTTAGATATTCCTCTTTTCTCTGTCTCTTCTTCTGCAACCCTTACGGACATGTATTACTAGCATTTTTTAAAAATTTATCTATTTTTGGTTATAGTATTCTGTTACTTCATTATGTTTCCTGTTTCTTCTTTTTCAAAACCTCTTAAGCCAGGTATGGTGACACACAGGTACTTGGGAGGCTGAGAGAGGAGGATCTTAGGTTCACAGCCAGCCTCAGCAACTTAGTGAGACTATATGCAACTTAGGGAGAACCTGTTTCAAAATAAAAAAAAATAAAATAGGTCTGGGGATGTAGCTCAGAGGTAGAATGCCCCTGGGTTCAAACCCTGGTATCAATAAATAAAACTCTTAAATAATTTCAGACTTGCTTATTACGAAACCTTCCAAAACATCCTGTTACATCAAGTTCTATGGTACTGTATTTTGTTACTTACAATTTACATATAGTGGATCTGCTTCTTATGTGATTGTAATTTTCTATTGCAAATTCATCTTCATCAGGCTCCTCTCCCCAGGATATCCTAGGTATGCTGGATCATGGAAGTGACACAAGGGTAATATAAATTTAAAGCCTAGATAACATTTGTATATTCCAGAGGATTTCAACTTCAAAGTCTGATTTTGTTTTTGTTTTTGTTTTTTTTCTACCTAGATTCACAAATTGATGACCAGCTCTCTTTTTACTTTCCTAGGCAAAGGGTAGAGTTTTTCTAGTCTTTCTTTCTTTTCAGTTTCCATTGACCCTGTTGTAATAGGCATCTCAATTCTAGTTTCTGGCCTAGCGATAAGGAAAAGTTACTTTTCTTATTCCTGGGAGGGTGTTAACATCCCAGGCCACCCCTGGACCACAGTTTGTACAGATAGAGTAGGTTCTTGCCACTCTGAGCTATGATTGCAGCATCTGTTCATTTTTCTCTGATTCTTTTCATTTTGCTTCTAGCTTTTGTGTTTTGTTGTTGTTATTGTTTGGCCTCTAGTTAGATTGTTCAAAAGAACAGACATACTAATTTAAACCTCTAGAAGAAGGACCTAAAAACTCTCGTTTTTATTAAATGCTCCAGGTGACTATTAAGATCAAGCAAGCTTGAAAGATATTAGAAATTTGAAAAGTAGAAATATTACATTGCATATATGAATATTACATGGACCCTAATAGTAGGTCCAATTTAGCCTGTCATGCTATGAGGACCCAGTGGCTCTTTCTCTATTTCTGTCCATCTTCTTTTACCTACCTCTACCATTGCATCCCTGAAAAAGCAAGCCTTGAAATATCTGATCTGGACATTTAGGCAAAAATGAGTTGGTCTCATTCTATTTAAGTTAATCTTTCCTGACCTATGGTTGGAGAAGACCCTATGAATCAGCATTTCATTGGGTTCTGTCTCCCATCACAAATACGGTGATAACCAAGAGGTGTATAGACTTTTAAAGAACAATAGAAAATAATTCTAAGTACTAAGTATTTTAGTTATTCAGAAATATTTCCTGGAAAAACTTGAGTTAATGTGAACTATTTGAAAAACCCTATGCAGTTAAGTGCCCCGGAGACCAAATCTGACTGGAGGCAAATCACCCACTTACTGGCAAGGAATGAAATCATGTTTATAGGGAAACTCTCAGAAATTCCTTCTCTTTCATTTCTTCACCTCCTTTTCCCCGAAGCATGGTTGCATTGCTCTGGGGGCCTGGTTCCAGGTTTATCTCTTTGTGGATTCTTTGACCTGTCTCCCCCGGCCTTTCCAACAGACATGGCTACCTTAGGAAACAAGAAACTGCCTATAATTTTTTTCTTTATTTTTGAATAAACAGCAGGTTCACAGATGTGCTCACAAATGCACACAGACTTTGAAATTCACAACATTTGATAAGATCAGTCAATCTGGTCTGACCCTGCTTGGGTACCTGGGTCTGTAAACAGTAGCTACCCATCCTTTAGGTTTTCATGGAGTGCTTCCAAGAAATGCTTCCACCGTCCAAACAAAAATCCAAATATAAACTATGAGGGTGGCATGGAAGATAATAATTGTTGTGAAGCCTAAATTAGAACAATCATTTTCTGTGCCACTCTATCACTGTGAAAAAAAATATGTAGTCTCTTGCATTTGCTAAAACAAGTTGGTTTCTGCTTTCTGGTCTCAAAACACACTTTGCATTTTTTTTTCCCTGGGACCGTCAATTTAATTCAGGAATGATCTAATTATGAGGAAGTAAATCCAGTCCTCTGGATGGTAAGTGTTGACTACCCTGGGAGAAGCCCTGGCAGATGGTTAGTTCAGAGTGAATTTACCTTGGGATTGGGGCTTTAGACTGACAGCTTTTTTCACTCAATTAAGTGCAACAACTGCCAAAAAGACAGCATTGAAGTTGATGCAAATCACCACTGTCGCCAGCCTTGATACAGCTTAAGCCCCTGCCCCGAGTCAGCTGAATTTACTAGGGTGTTTCAAGGCACCAGTTTGTGAATCAGAAACAAAACTTAGTGGTGCGTGGACAAGACTAGGAAGCCTCTCCTTTAATATGTAGGTATTTGTTTCCTTTTTCAGGTCACTTGCTTTATTTAGGACCTCTATTTCGGTGTCCTGTCTGTCAGTGATTCATTAGGTATCTCTTGCAGTTTGCTTTTGCTCTGGGCCCCACGGATCTTGCAGTGACTTTACATTCCAGAAAGTTAATTTATTGCTCTTTTATGTGGGGTACAGTATGACCCCACTCTGCATGCCTTTGGCTACCTTGGATAGCCTCTCAACACCCTGAGAGGCAGGGTCCGAAAAGGAGCAAGACATTCCGAGCACAAGTGCACTTGATACTGGAGATACTCCCCTATAGCTTTCTAGACCATTCCTCAGAAAGCCAGTATACCAGAGCTGTACAGAGGGACTCTTTTCCCTGACCCTTCTGTCCAGGAGGAGCTCTGGTAGACTCCAGACCTCATCACAATGTGCACCTGTGACTTCCATGTCTCTTTCTGCTTCCCAAACATTGTCTCCCTCTCTTCCTGCTTGTTGTTCCAATTCTGTGATGTCCAAGGTTAGAACCCATTATGATACTTCTGAGCGATGTAAGGAGACATGGCGTCCTGCATATTGAAGCCTTTGAGGAAGGTCTCTAAGGGGGTTCTTTTGCTTCATCTGTCCCAGGCCTTCCTCATCCTCTACCCAGAGCACCCAGGTGCCCGGCAGACCTCATAACTTGTTCTGTGTCGTTATTTCTGTTTTTACAAGCCTGGGGAGTGTTAGCCTGAAATTCCTCAGTCAGGTATACACTGTTGTCAGCCTGTTATCAGTTTCTTGATTTACTGTGTAAGCAGTTTTGATAATCCCTGTCATATGTGATTACATTCCCCCCACCTTCCCATAACATCTTGGTGTAATTGGTTTGATAAACTCGACCTCAGTCCAGTAGTTTGCTTGGAATATACTTTCACCTTCTATCTGTGTGACTAAGATGGTTTTGAATTGCTCTGCTCAGGGGAAAATGAGGCTTTGAGCACAGGCCCTCAGCTATGGAAGCCACTAACCAGGGAAGCAGAACCTGCCTAGGAGGGCTGGGGAGTCCTGTCCAGGTAAACTTCAGGGGTCAAAAAGGGGTTTTTCAGCTGGGCATGGTGGCACATTCCTGTAATCTCAATACTTGGGAGGCTGAGACAGGAGTATTGCAGGCTTGAGGCCAGCTTCAGCAACATAGTGAAAGGAGGTAGAATGCCCCTGAGTTAAATCCCCATTACCAAAAAGAAAAAAAAAAAAAAAAAGAATTTTTCTTTCTTCTCCTGCTTGAGCCAGGAGTAGTGTGTGTTTCTGTGTGTGTTTTTCAGGATACAGAAAACATTTATCTTGTATGTCTGAGTTGGATTCTCAGGGTCATTAAACTGACTTCTTGTCCATATGATGTTGAAAGTGTTTGCCTATTCATTTATTGAATACATGCTTCTTTCCAGGAAGAGTAGGTAAAGGAAAAGGAACTTTATGTTTTTCCTGTTTTTTTTTTTTTTTTTCTCTTTCCCCTCCTGCTGTTGCTTCTGAAATCAGGGAAAGAATAATCAATATGCTTTCACGATGAGATTTTTGGCAAATTAAGCATTTTGTTTAGTTTAGAGGTTAAACTAAAATGCCAAAGTTGCATAGGCCCATTACTTGCTCACTTTATCTCATAATTTAGCAGGAATCGAGCTCTGAGGCTTCACAGAGAAGACAGTTGTAGAATTAAGATTGAAATAATGCATAAGATTTAGGGAAGGAGAGATGGGTGGGAGGAGGTGAGAGAGGGCTTTCCTGCTCCAGGGAGGCAACAGAAGGAGGGCTGCAAAGAGATCAGCCTGCTGGCATGGGAGTGGCAGAAAGGGAAGAAAGGGGAGTCTTAGGACTTAGTGTGGAGAGTAAGGCTCTTCGCTGCTGGGCTTTGGGATTTGAATCGAAGTCTGCAGGCACTTGGGAGCTATGGAAGGTCTCTGAGAAGGGGATGGTGTCATCAGAAATGTTCTTCCAGAAAATAAATATATACAGTAGCAGTATATAGAAAAAATGTTCTATTTAGAGGATAATATAATGCAGGCCAATGATTTATCACTAATTATATAGTAATTAAAAAAAAATAAGTAATATTTTAGAATTAAAATAATTTAGATAATATTGCCTTCCAGGGTACATATTTTCCTGTAGTCATCCTTGAGGATTTCTGTTCAATCTCATCTTAGAAAATGGAATAGACACCCTTCTGTTGGTATATCCCACTGTCACAATTAAATCTGTGATAAGTACTGCTCATTCCTGTCCATCCATGATCAGAATGTCTAGCGAGTGCAGATGTGGATATGACACAGATGTTATGTGGATAAGTAATCAGTCCTCCTAATCTCCCTCTGTTATTTTTCTACCTCTAAATTTAAAGTAGAATTGGAAGATGTAACAATGGCTTATTTTCCACAACCAGACCCTGTCTTTTAAAAGAACCTGGCTGTCTGGTTCTGCTTGGTCTCTGCTCTCTGTTTAAATTTTTGATATTTTGTTCATCATGTTTTTTTCCCCCACATTCATATTAATTTTTAAAATATTGCACTGGAATATTATTTATCTTGACTGCTGAGTTTTTTGGCATCCCCTTAAATTCCATGCCTAAGGCAAGCACCTCACCTGCCTCTTCCTAGTCTGGCCCTGTTGCATTTACAAAACAGAGTGGAAAATCTTTCAAATGCTCTGAGTCATTTGAGCTTCTCTTCAAATCTACTGTCCTCCTTATAAACTATGTCCCTCATGCCACATGGAACAAACACCCAACCGGCCCAACGGAAAAGCCTCCCTTGAGCTCACCGGTGTCTCCCTTCAGGATGTGGCAGAGGTGGTTAAACCCCTCACCAATAAGGTTGGAGATGTGCATGGGGGCGACGTCTTGTAGGCAGACCCCCTTGTTTTGACTGATGGTGCCACATCTATCTGGACGGGGCCAGGACCAACCTGCTTCTTAATGAGTTCTGCTGGTAGTGGAGAGGACTAGAGACATGGCCCACTGGATTTCTATTTTTTGACATCTTGACAGTTTCCAGTGGGTGTCCCCCTCTCCTGCCAGGACCTGATTTAGAATGAGAGGTTACCTACAAAGTTGTTTCTCATCTGGAATGAATAAAGATCCACCAGTGAAATGAGAGGAACAAAGGATAGGTTTGGAAGGGACTTCTGGAGAGTTGACCCTCATTCCTTACTTTGAAGTTGGCAAGCCTGAGCTGCAGCCAGGAGAATGGGCTCCTTCTGAGCTTCTGACTTGCAGGGCCTAGAACTCAAGCTGCAGTGCTCCCCAGACAGACTTCTCCATGCCATGGGAGTGGCGGGGCCCATGCCAGGAGTTGGGGATCCCCTTTGTTCTCCCTGTTATTAAAGCCTCCCCCTGATTCTAGGTTTCTGTGCCTTTCCTTCCTAAGTACATTAGGCCCCAAAGTGTCTTTATTGCCATGCAGGGAGAGGGAGAATGCAGACAGCTTTGTAATTGAACAAGCAGGCTCTTGTCAGTAGTCATTGTTTTCAAACTGGCGATTATGGGGGCGAATGCCCCGGCATGGCACGGGTGAGCCGTGCTGGCCTTCTGCACCAGCTCTCTAACCAGCTTTCCCCTGTGGTCCATGGGGCAATATGTCTTTAAATTTTTGTTGTTTTCTAAGTTCTGCTCTGGCAAGCAAGCTCTGCCTTCAACCTGCAGAGTTAAATTTACCCAGACTGACAACTGTATATGCAGGGTTTAGTTACATAACAGCAGTTGCTGCTTTTCACACCGTGCTAATCCAAACACAGCGCTCAAAGAGACCATGAAAAAGCAACCTTCCATTTGGGGCACTGCACGGGTGACTAGATTGTGTGTCTTTAATTTTTTTTAAAGCATTGCAACAATTATCCCATTATCCTGACTTTGGTGCCATTAGGTGACTTTTTAAAATATCTTAATTATTAGGTTAGCAGATGCTGTGTGCACATGTGCAATTTGTTAATTTATGCTGTTTGAAATGAAATCCAGTTGTTTGCAGCATATTTCATAATATTATGGCCAACTGAATCGTACTGCTGCTGGAATTACAAAGCTGCTGGTAGGGGAAATGTGTGCGTTAGCCTGCAGGAGAGTACTCTTTGATGGTCAGTGAGTGCTGCTTGTAACTTCTCTGTGGCTCCCACCTCTCCAGTTTTCATCTGAGAAGATCATTAGATCCTTGCAATCTGTGATGGGATGGCGAGGTCAGGCAGAGAACCTGCAGAGCTGCTAGAGGGCTGAAGAAGAAGGCTCTCCCATCCTCCAGTAGCCCTTGCTTGTCAGGTGAACTACTGAGGTGCTAAGTGGCCACACAGAGACTGGGGGGTGGGGTTCGAGGGCTGGTGATGCATTCTAATGGGTGGTTTATAGTCTGAATTTAGAGATAGTCAGCATAAGCTGCTTCTCATTTATTCTAGTAACTCCTAAACAATTTGTGTGTGTGTGTGTGTGTGTGTGTGTGTGTGTGTGTGTGTGTGTAGTTACTGCATGCAGTGTTGAATAGGTGTGATATAATTGGACAAAAACACATGGCCTTAGGAGTTAGATCTGGATTTGAATTGTGGCTTTTGGTTTACTAGAAATAAGGCGTTGGCCAGGTTATTGTATCTCTTTAAGGCTCATTTTTAAGAATAGGCTTTTTGATCAAGAGTATTAAGTCACCAGCCTTGCGCTCAGCACATATCAGGTACTCAGTAAATGGTCAAACCTTCCTTTCCCCTGCTTTTCGACCCTCATGTGATATAGTAAGACACATGTGCTCAGTAGATTAACCAGTGAGAGGCCAAGCACTACTAGGCATGACTTAAATGAAGGCATCACAAGAAGCATCACAGCTCACCTGTGACTCACTGATAGTGAGTTCAAAGGATGAGATAGATCACTAGTAAGCTTCTTAGAAGGTACATCTTGACCAGTTTGGAAAAAAGAAAATAGTTTAGGTAGGTTCAAACACCACTGGGGGAGTGTGTGTGTGTTTGTGCGTGTGCGTGTGTGTGTGTGTGTGTGTGTGTGTGTGTGTGTGTGTGTTAGTCAGTTGCTTATCAGTAGAGCAAATGGTATGCATAAAGCTACAGAGATACAGAGACCCACACCCATTTGGGAAATAGTGAGAATATGCATTTGTTTGAGAGGGATGGTTTGTGTATGATGAAGAGTGGGAGGGGATATTAGAAATGTAGGTCAGAACCCTGCTGTGGAGAGTTCTGAATACAAGTTTGAGGAAAACCTTGCATTATCTAATGTGGTTTGGTTTATTAAAACATGGAGCTTGGGGCAGACCTGCAGACTTCTGGGAAGCCTGATACAGCCCTGAACCCATGAATATGGAGTAGACCTCTAGTGGCCAAGAGAGTTACTGCAGCGTTAAGTAGTCTGAATCTTGTTTAATGCAAAAAGCTCTCACGAGTGTAGTAGCTATATTGTAAATTGGAAGAAGAATGTAAATAACATCTAAACTGACAGTAGTATGGCTGAAAACCTGAAATCTTACAAGTAAAGAATTACAGAAAGCATTAAAAACGTAAGCCATTTAGTGATAAGGATAAAGCTGTCAATATATCTTTATAGGTCTTAAAGACATTTGTCTTGCAAAAATCATAACTAGTGATATTGAAATAACATTAACAACATTGTTAGTATTAATAATCACAGCAACAAAGGTCTGATATTTTTCGTCTAGCACTGTGCTTTTATTGTCTTATTTAATTATCCTAATACTTCTATGAGAATATTATTGTGATTGTCCCTGCATTACAGAAGTAAACAAATGTAGCTGAGAGAGGCTAATTAACTTGTCTAAGGCCACATAGTTGGAAATTGTATAACTGGAACACAGACCCAGGCAGTGTGGTTCTACCTGTGCTTTAACAAATATTTTACTAGCTAATAACCTCTACGCCTGGGTCATGATGAAATAATATTCAGGAAACCTTTAAAGAACACACTAAAATGCACAATACTAAATACTAACCATGAGAATGTAAGTTAGTACTTGTCTATGAAATCTCCTATAGGGAATACTGCCTCTCCAACAACATGGTTTAAGTGAGATATTATGACACATATTAAGTCAATGTAAGAAATAGGTGATGTCTTGTTCCTCTTCCCCATCTCCCCTGCCATGTGTATTTTTCTTCTTTGGAAACTTGCAAGGGCTCAAGGTTACATGTCTTGCAAAGACATTCAGTATACCTTCTGCTCTAGAACTTGAAGCAATTTCATTAGTGCCCTCGCTGATTCACACTGGACTTTGTACACGTCCCACTAGCCATTCATTATCACAGTCTTGGCCCTGCCACAAGAGCTAGTGAAGGGCAGCTAGAGGTGCAGTTTATAAAAGCACACTTCCCAGGGAAACAGGAAATTGCTGCAGATCTACTTCCGGCTAAGTCAGTTTTAAAAAAGGGGCCATTGTAAGATCAGCAACCTTTCCACTAAGGTCAGTGTCTCAGGGTGGCATATGGTGGAAATGGAGCATTATGCTGGGAGCTGTGACCCATGACATTGCCATGCTCTATGTGACCTCAGGAAAATTTCTGAGTCTCTCTTGAGTCTCAGCTCCTACAATTGTAAAAGTGGAGAATTAAAAGATATTGTATATGTAAAGCAGTTAACCTAATGTTTCTTTATACTCAAGTAGAAATGCTACTATTTGCAGTATTGGTCACAACTCTTTTGAGTTCAAAAAGGGTAATTAGTAGTAACTAGAAAGTTTAAGGGGAAAATCAAGCTTCAGGAATGGCTGAATCCAGGGAGTCAAAGGGTTTTGGAGCTGTCCTTTTTCTGTTCAGAAGTAGTTCCTCTCCAACAAGGGATCCAGAGGAAAAGCACAATTTTTTCTCTATGAATTCTTAAATAGATGTTTATTGGATCAGGTTGGGTTATGTGACCCCTCTGCATCTTTATTCTGCATCAGTAAGTATCTGGAGCAGAAGAGAGGATGTAGTACACCCAATGCCCAGCCTGGGTCTTGTACCTGTTCTTGTGGAGTGCATAGTAGGCTCTAAATACATATTATTGTTTTATGAATGGATAAAATTTGGAGAGATTGAGCTTAAATGAAGATAGGAATAGTTTAGGATGATAAAAAGAGAAGGATAAGAGATAAGAACTGGTATGTGTTCAAGAAAAAATTAAATGGCATATGGTTGGGCGTCTTCCTATTGGGCAGTAGGAAGATGTAAGGTAGGAGAGGGAATGTGGGCTGGGGAGGGCTTGACTGCTCTGCTGGGACTTGGTTGTTATTTACTTGATGACAGAGAATTATTGAAGGGTTCATGCCAAAGTATTGTAAGATGATAGTAATAGTGACAACTGGTATTTGCAAACACTGTTCCACTTGCCATGCACCACCATAAGTATCTTGTTTGACCCCACAGTGGCCCTATGAGGCAGGTGTTAGCTCTTTTCCACAGATTATAAAGTGAAGACTCTGCTGGGCATGGAGGTGCATGCCTGTAATCCCAGTACTTGGAAGGCTGAGGTAGGAGGATCAGGAGGATTGTAGGTCCAAGACTAGCCTCAGCAACTCAGTGAAATTCTCAGCAATCTAGTGAGACCCTGTTTCAAAAGAAGGGGGGCTGAGGGTCCTAGAAATGACCCAAGGTTAGAGATAGAATGCCCCTAGGTTTAATCTCCAGTCCCACAAAAAAGAAAAAAAAAAAGTGCAGACTCTGAGATGTTAAAATGTTAAAGGACTTGTTTGAGCTGTCTGGTAATCAAACTTACAGAGCCAATAGGGGGCTTGAGTCTCCGCTTACTAAGTCACATACTTTCAGGGAGAAACATGGCAGCTTGGCATGTGAACTGGAAGCAGGATTCACCAGTCATTCATTCATCTCATAAGTCTTTATTCAGTACCAACCAAAGAAAAGCAATAGACTAACTCACTACCTACCTGGCTTTGAGTCTCAGGGAAGTCAAGAGCATACAGATAGTAGATAGCATAGCAAATAGAGGTGACAGGCACTTTTTTTGGGGACACCAACTGGAAATAGCCGAGCGCTGAGCTTCAGAGAGGTCTCGGTTACTGAGCACCGTGTTCCCTGTATTGTGGCAGGTGTGCTCTATGGGTGCGAGGGGTACCTGCGGGTCTTGGGTAGGAATGGTAGACATTGTCATCTTTTGCTGAACATTTAGATTTTTCCTCTATCCTGGGTAGAATATGTTAGAGCCCTGTAGCCTGGTTAGGAAACTGGCAATCCAGAGTAATTTGCCTTTAACCACAAGCATTCAGTGTGTTGCTTTTAAAATACAACACATTAATTCACAGAATGACTATTTTACCATGAAAAGCAGCTTGTCTAAATGAGAGGAAGGAATTAAAGGCTAATGGTCAAGTCCTCCATGTTATCCACACTACCCTCCTCAATAAATCACAATTTCTGAAACTGCAGGTTAACTCTTACTTAAACAGCAACGTGTTGGTGAAGGGTGACACATCCTGACATGACCTGCGTTTGCCGCCCCCCCCCCCCCGCCCCAGCTGCATATGTCCCGTGGCTGTCAACCACTAAACAAGTTTGAGATCCTGTCTGGACCACAGTTGGGATCTTCATTCTAGACAGACTTTTTGAGAAGTGAAGCTTGAATGGCAATAGCATTTGGCATTCAGACTGGTAGAATTCTGCAGACCAGAGTTTTAAATATTCCAGCTACCACCAGGTTTTCAGAACAGATGAAGACTACAAACCATGGCTCTTGCTGAAGCTGCCTTGATAGATGGTGCTGTGTTCCGGGTTCCCAAGTGCATCCTTGGATTCTTGGTGTGTCTTGTCTGTAGGAGGACCATGCCACTGTTTTATTAGAGATAGGACCAATTGAGCCGTTCTGTTTCAACTCCATTGGAAGGAGGCCTAGAGGGGACGGTTTTTTTTTTGTTTGTTTTGTTTTTTTTTTGGCACTGGGGATTGAAACTGAGGTGTTTTACCTCAGAGCCACACACCCAGTCCTTTTTAATTTTTATTTTGAAACAGGGTCTCACTAGGTTGCTGAAGGCCTCATCAGGTTGCTAAGGTTGTCCTTGAACCTGCAATCCCCCTGGTACTGGGATTACAAGCATGTGCCACCATGCCCAGCTAGGTGTGCATTTTTTAAAAGATACCAATTTGCAAAGTAATACTACAGGTAACAATTATGAAGCATGTACTCTGCCAAGACTTATATGAGGCTACTTTTACTTCTTATACTAGGCTTCACATATAGTGTTTCCATCTGGCATTCTGATTGTGCAGAGAAAGCACTGCTGTTCCTATTTTTAGAGGAAGAAACAGAGGTTCAGAGCATTGCCCAAAGCCTCAGCACTGGAGCCGGCATCTCAACAGAGGTCCTTCCCTCTATAGCCTGTGTTCTTCCCACAACACAGCGCTGCTTCCCACGTGAAAAGCCAGATATATGAACTCTCTCCCTGATGCATTTAGTCTTTGTTTATAGACCATTCATTTCTCGGCTGAAAGGCTAAGAATCTTAGCTTATGAGCTATTGAAAATCAATCAGTTTTTTTCTAAAGAGAGGCTAGTGGGAAAATAGGATTCTTATATACAAACAAAAGTATTTATACTTTATATGGATTATATATAAAATTATACACACACACACACACACACACACACACACGCGCGTTGCATAATACACCCATGGCGTGATATGTAGGCTCCTCTTGATTTCTTTGTGTAACCTATCTTTCATGACTTTGTTTTTTAGTAAAGCATCTTATGATGTTTGAAGGTAAGCCTCACCTTAGGCAAGAGGTGTTTCCATAAAGCTCATTTTAGTTCACTTTCTACATCATGTACCATATAGCATGTAAAGCACTCAATCTTATGGAACCAATTAGTGCCCTTTTGTTAATGGGAAAATATCCTTTAAAATGAGGTGTTACACCTGTTTTTGAGTGTGTTTCCTAATGTTAGGCCTGAGCATACCAATCCTTCTAAAGCAAGGTACACTTTTTTGTTTGTTTGTTTTGTTTTTGGACCAAATTCTAATTGAAGAAGGAAAACTATTTTTATTGATATGTGTAAGAATTAACTTCAACAGGATTTTGGGATTTGAGGAATAGAAAAATTTAAACATGTATCATGAACTTCACTTCAAATCAATGGATATAAATCTCATTTATTCTTTTCATTAACAATTACATTTCCAATACTATACACATACCTTGATTTATTTATCCTTATTAATAACTATGTAGATTGTTTGTAGCTTGTCATTGTTTTTTTTTTTTCCATTATAAATAATGTTGGATAATGCTGGATATCCAATCTAGCTTTAGTGTCTGGGGCCCCTTTTTAGGTTGCAGTCCTCCTTCTTTCTGGGACATTGACATTGTGCTGGCTTCACATGACTCCTTCTTTTGCCATCCTTTGAATTGCCTACTACACTGCTACTGGGAACTGGGAAAGCAGAAACACAGGCTGGAGTAGATCCTGCATAAAATAGGCGTCCCATAGATGCTGAGAGGGAGCCTGCAGATAGAAGGCCTGCATATGGACGCTGTGTTATTTATGTCTTTGTCTCTTTATGTTCTCCTTTATTATACTGTTAACCCTAGGAAGGCAAAGGTCATCCCATGTTCATTTTTAAGTCTTTTATAATATTTAACATGGATATAAAAAGATATTCATTTAAGAAACGTTTAAGGCCTGTGCTAGACACTGAAAAACCAAAGATTCGGAAGATGTGGTTCTTAGGCTCAATAAGTTGTTGCTTACCATCTGTTGAGTCAGCAAGAGAAGCAAAACCTCCTTGCTTTTGTTTTCTTTCCCTAAGGCTCTGTATTTTTTCATCTTCTTCTAGAAACTTTGGGACTAGATTCATAGTACCTTTGGTTCTGATGGGCTTATAAAATCTTTCTTTTTTCACTGGGTGTGATGGTGTAGGTTTAAAATCCCAGTACTTGAGAGGCTGAGACAGGATGATCTAAGGTTCAAGGCCAGCCTGGCAACTTAGTGAAACACTGTTGAAAATAAAAAATAAAATAGGACTGGGGGTGTAAGTTGGAGATGGAATGCCTCTGGGCTCAATCCTTAGTATCACCAAAAGAAAAAAAAACCATTCTTTTTTTTCTCAATGAGTACTCACAATATTTACTCTTAATGTTAAAAATGGTGACATGGCATTTTCGCAGTGACATGGTCACTCATGTGCTAGGAGATGATGTCCTACGTCATCAAAGGTGTTCTAAGTGACTTAAGGGACTCTCCTAGAGGCACATATGACATCAAGTGCTTTTGAGACTCTGTTTGCTGTCAGAGGAGGAGAAGTCATGGGCTACCTTTATCATCTGCTTTTTCCCCATCATGGACTTCAAGTCTTGAAAGACTTTGCTCACCTAACTGTACTTAGTAAGGATTACTTCGTAATTTTTGTTGCTCAGACAATGTGAGATAGGGCATGCCACAGCAAGTAGCAGATGTGGTTTCAGCCAAGAGACCTTACTTAACCAGTGCTGCTGCGAATGTACCTCTTCTGGTAGAATGTTTGAAATGCTCCATCCAGTTTTGCAGAACTCATGGGTATCTGGGATGCTGAATGAGCTCCGCCAACCTAGGTCAGCAAACTAAAAGCCCTCTGGTCAAACCCAGCGTATCTACTGCCAGTTTTTGTAAACAAAGTCTTATTGGAACATAGCTGCCCCCCTTTTCTGACATATTGTCTGAAGGTGCTTTCAAATGACCAGGACAGAGTAGAGGAGCTCCCACAGAGGCCCTACAGAGACTGTATGGCCTGCAGAGAATACAATATCCACGATCTGGTCCTTTGTAGGGAGGTTTCCTTTCCCCATCTGTGCTATATCTAGAGGAAGTTGGCCCTAGGGTGTATGGGGTGGGAAATGTCTTCAAAGCATGAGTGGCTTAGGGAGTCACGGGGAATATACAAATTGCTGAAAGAAAAGGCCTGGGGAGAAGAACATCACTGACAATCCTTCCGGGTCCTCTCTTGTGGGGAGAGAAGGAGGGTCTCATAGGCCTTGGGCAAGGAGGTGAGGGATGTGTTGGGGGAGAGGTTGTGGGGGGACTTCCTTCAGATTCCTGCCTTAGGCCCAGTGCAGAACAGAGTAGAAACATGAACAAAGCCGGGAGACACCATGTGGGCAGTTCTGTCCTCTCCCTTACAAAATGTTCTGTGGGGCCCCCCACGGTGCTTCTGGGGAAGCAACCAGATAAACCACAGCTCCTGCCAACAGTGCAGGCTTGTAAACTTTTCTTCCCTTCCTTTTTATGCCTGTGGTGATAAACATATGCTTTGAAGCATGAGATTTGATTATCCTGTCTTAGTGCTTATAAATACAAATGTGATTAATGGTCATAAAAAACAGGTTGACAGTGTAAGACTAATTCTAGCAAAGCAGTTCCTCACGGTTCTCTGTGGAGGCCTTGGCTTCTCGCAGAGGTTTGTGGATGGGTGTGAAGAATGGGCCCCCTCCCTGGCCCACCAGAACCCCTCCTCCCACTCTTGGTTTTCCCTCAGATCTCTCCATCCTCTCCTTGGAGGCTCTTCCTCCTTGATAATTAAAATTGGTGGATTTTCCCCTTGAGAGTTACCTGAGGTAAGTATCCGAGTCTCTTTGTCAGGCCATTAATAGTCCGGAACTCTGCAGAAAGGCACTTGGCTGCCTCCTCCCTTCCCCACTTGGGCCTGGCGGGCCGCCTGTACATGTTGGGGAACAACACAACCTAAATCTGGACAATTTGTATTTTAGTAGTGACGGGGATATTCTCTCTCTCCCTCTGTCATTTTGCATTAAGGATCTGCCACTAATAAAACTAATTAATAACTGCTGGCTCGATGTGGAATAGTTGGACTTCTTAAACCTGGCAGGCTGCCATGGCTGCTTTTGAAAGAAGCACTTCATCTTTGTCATGGACAGGATGAATATTTCTCCACACTTCTAATTGGACAAAGTGCCTTTCAAACTTGCTGGCATTTCAGAGAGAGCAGATAAGTAGTCTGTGTGCTCTCCAGATGCAGTTGTCTCCCAGCTCGGAAGCCTGCCCCCAGGGCACAGAGCTCTGTATTCTCTTCTTTACTGACCCCTTATATCACCTTTGACCTCTTACCCCAGAGGGAGGGAGCTCCAGCCCCAAGCAGGGCACAGGAACTCAGCAGACCCATAGAATGAAGAAGTGGCTCCTGTGCCTGGGGAGCTGCACAATGTACTGGCAGGAGGGGACACATAGTGGAAAACACAGATCTTTCTAGCACTCCCTGCAAGCCTTCTGAGTCAGAATCTACAGGGGGCAGTCTAGACATCAGGACTTTTTTTTTTTTTTTTTGCAGTACTAGGGATTGAACTCAGGGGCATTCTACCTCCGAGCTACACCCCCAGCCCTATTTTTTATTCTTTATTTTGAAACCGGGTCTCACTAAGTTGTGGAGTGCCTCACTAGGTAGCTGAGGCTGGCCTCGAACCCGGATCCTCCGGTCTCAGCCTCCTGAATGCTGGGATTACAAGCGTGCGCCACCACGCCCGGCTGACATCAGGACTTTTAACAAGGTTTCCAGTCGCTTGTGATGTATACCAGGGTAGGAGGACCACTGAGATGGTCCTGGTGCCTTCATCTTCCAGTATAGGATGACCTCCCCTCTGCAGTCACTCAGCCAGCACTTCTTCTTGAATAATCTGAGCTTGCAGAGGACTGGGCTGGATGATCTGAGCCAAGAGGACCTTGCAGCATATTCAAAGGAACAACACATGCGCACATGAACACTTAAATGATAAGAGTTACATAAGTTCAAGAAATAAATTGTGCTCTGCAGACAATTCCTGAATGGGCAAGCCTCCACCTTCTAGGAGGTGACCAGCCACAGAGAGAATTCTCATATTAAATACTAAGTGATGCAGTATGTTTGCCCTGGGGTGAAGGTTAGCCAATGTGATTTTAGAGATGGGCAGTGTAGGATGTATAAGAGTTTATAGGGGAAAGAAGATGAGGTATTCCAGGGAAGAGGAACAGTAGCAATGCAGATCTGGGTCTGGGCACTTCGAGGTGCTTGTTTAGTAGAAGATTAGAAAGAAGGGAGAGACTGCAGCCTGCCTCCTCCTGGGGAAGGAGGACTGTGGTAAAGAACTGAGATCATGTTGAGCCTGAGAAGCAGACCAGAGTGGCCTGCAGCGAGGGAAACCAGCGAGGTCCTTGCCATAGGCCAGGCAGGTGATGGTGGAAGTTGGGAGTGGAGTCCAGACACAGCATGGAGAGGAGTGGTAATTTAGGTTATATCTGCTATTGATCAATAGCATGGTCAATAGTTGTTCAATAGCAGTAGGTTTTGACTTGGATGTAGAGCCAAGAGAGAGAGAAGTAAGTGAGTGACAAATCTCAGGTTTCTAGTTGGGGGGATCAGGGAGTTAGTGATAAAGCTAGCCAAAAGTCTAAGGGCCATCCTAAGGCTTTGCCAGTGTCAAGGGCAATCAAGGACAACTACTCCAATCAGAGTTGGCAGTGATGACGTTTCTGATGAGAATGTTCTGCGAAGCCTTCTAATCTTTGTACTAGAGTAACTGGGTATCAGTAGAGACCCTGCTTGCCTAGTTGCTTAAATTCATTTCCTGGTCCTCTTATTAAGCATTAATGCTCACAGGGAGAGAAAAAAAAAGATTGGATCAACAGGTCTGGAGGCTAAATATCATTTAGTTTGCAGCAGAGGCTCAGTGAAATCAGAGTGTCAGCAGATAATCACTTCATTCTTCATCAGTATGCCCAGGCTTCATCCACAGAGGGGAGGACCAAACCTACAAGCCCACTGCCACAATGCAAAGGACCTGCAGAACAGCTTTGCAGCCTGTGTTCATTTATCCAAGGCAATGCCTACACATTCCACAAATCTGCCACCTTGGAAGTTCCTGGATGGTAGGAGCTAGAGAATGGGAATAATAGTCTTCTTTGATCTCAGCAAACCTTGACTGTGTGTCTGACTGCATGCCAAGCACACTCCCGGGGAGCTAAGGATACCCAATAAATAAAGCAAAGTTACCACTCTAAGGGAGCCCCTGTTATAGTCAGGGAGATGGATGTGTACATAGATAATTACAATTGAGTGTTACAAGTCCTGAAACAGAATTATATATCTGGTACTATATAGGTACCCAAAAGTAGCAATCGATTACCTCTGAGAAGTTGTGTCTAAGAGGGAGGTTGCTTAAGAGGTTTCCAGGTGAGGCTTCCTAGAGGAGGAGAGGTGATGCTTTTAATCTGGGAAAAAGACTGGACATTTTTCCAGCCAGAGAAGGAAAGCAATCTAGGGGGAGACAGGCAAGTTTAAGCAGCTTTTGCTTCTTCATGTTTCATCTGTGAGGGCAGGGTGCTGTGTGAAGAGAGAAGTGTGGTTGCAAACACAGCTGTGTGTTCTAAGTTAGGGAGTGGGGGAGATGGGGCAAACGTGAAACACAGCAGAATGCATGTAGCCAATCCCTGGGGGCAGTTACCTTCCTAACATCAGCTGTTCAGAGATGTTTGTGAGTTCTGGGAACCTGGCTTCGGCAGAGGTTCTGTGTCAGTGCTGCAGCAGGAGAGGGTCCAGGCTTAGGATAGAAGACATAGGAACATCCAGAACCCTCCCCTTCTCTGTGTATTCCTAGGATGAACATGGTTAGAGCAGGCATGTATGGCTGATGGCATTGCAGAGAGGAGGGGCATTGAGCATTGACTTGGTGGAAAAGCACAGGACAGTGTGCTCTTTGCACTTATACTCTCCTGGCTGTCCTCAAAACATTGCCATTTTACAAGTATATATACATATATATATATATATATATATATTTACAATTTATATATAGTAATAAAGAATAAATGAGGGGAAAAAGAGTCTGTACAAACTGCTTTTCCAAGAGAGAGGGATAAGAGAATGATTCTAGAAGAGGGTGACAGGAAGGAAAAGCCTTCAGCTGTTTTTCCTTTCTGCCACAAACCACTCTTTTTTCCTTTTTAAATTTTGAAATAGTTTTAGACTTGCAAAACAATTGCATAGATAGCACAGAGAGCTCATGTATATTATCCCTAACCCAGCCTCTCGCAAAGTTCACATTCTCCGTACCCACAGAAACTCAGACGTTGATGATGCTACAGTCTCATCACCTAAGCCATAGACGTAGTCTCACCTCACTCATCACTCTAAGAGTGCCCTCTTTCTATTCCAGAATCCATTCCAGGATTTCACACAGCATTTAGTTACCTGGTCTACATGCAGCTCTAGCTGTGACAGTTCTTCGACATTCCTTGTTCATCATGATGGGAACTCTTGAGTCACTAGCCACAGACCTTAGAGAAGGCGTCACATTTTCAGATGTTTTCTCCTTGTTGAACAGAGACCATGGATTTGAAAGAACACCATGGAGATGAAGTACCCCTTGTAACTTTCATACCATTAGCACATCACATCATGGCACCAATCTGTTCCACATCTGGTGACATGAACCTCAGTCCCCTAGTGAAAGTGGTGTTTGCCAGGCTTCTCCACTATAAAGTCACATTCCTTCCTTTTGTAATTAAATACGTTGGGGAGACACATGGAGGCTTCTCCTTAAACTTGTACATGGGCCACTTTTCACGCCTGTCCCTTGACTCATTCTCACCACCCCCTCCCAGAAGCAGCACTTCCACTTCATTCCAATGCTGCCTTCTATCATCCTACAGCTGGCTCCAGGGAATCAATCTATACACCATGGATGTTCCCAGGGTGATGGTGGCAGGTGCAAAGCATTACTTTTATTTATATGGAGAGAAGTGGTACTCAGGGCTAGCAATTTGTCTAAACATATATTTCCAAATGAGTATCTATACCTCTTTGCTGTGGTATCATGGAAACAGCATTGAGCTGGAAGGAGGAAGACCTGAGTGCTGGTCTGCTCCTGACAATACTGAGCTGTGTGGCGTTCGGCCAGGAATTTGAGTTCCCTGGGCCTCAGTTTTGTACAAGTGGCAAGGTTAGATTACTCAATATCCGGGATGACTTTCATCTCTAATATTCTGTGAGATTTTCCCCCTGGGCTATGACTCTACCTCTAATGAAGAAAACCAAGTTATAATGGGGCAAAGAAAACATAGGAAGAGTTGTCTGGGTGTTATCTGACCTCAGAGTCTTTCATAATTGAGACATCTGATAAGGGTGATTTGAAATCAGTCTAATGAATGAGAAATAAATTACTATTTTCAAAATCTAACAAAAGGATACACATCCAATTATCTTGGATGGTTGTAAGGATGGACACGCTCTTTATGCTTCAAGATCTTGCCTTTTTGTAGGAAATAGTCAGACTAGATTGGCTTTAGTGACCCAATATCAGCTTGTCACTCGGGAGGGAGCCTCTGGTGTTTCTCTCTTCTTTTGGAGTATGCCAGACATCTCTCCCATGCTAGATTCTGGGCAACATCTTAATCCATACCATATGGCCATATTCTTCAAGCTGAACATGGAAGTGACTTGCTTTACCCATTTCTTGGCCAAAGCTGATCCTAGGCATGCAAATTCTTCCTCCGCTCTGCTATTGAAAATACTTGTTCTTTGCTGCTGGGCATGCCACTTAAAAGCTGGTGACAAAGTCTGGCTGATTTTGCAACATATATTTCCAGCCTTCTTTGACATTGCATACGCCGTGCAGATTGTCACATTGTCCCCCTCCTGTGGTCCTTTTCTGCTAATTGACTCCTTTTCATTTTAGTATGCTTTTAGCCTGTGAGTTTTTAATGTAGGTTTAATGTATCATTTGAAATCCTCGCCTATAACATTTCCAATTTGAATCCTTTCAGAAGGATGAAAGGAGCTAACTATTTTTCTAGGAGATAGGTTTTTGGGAGTGGGCTCTAAGTAGGCTGCCCTTCATTCTCAAGCATAGCAAAACTATTGCACCATCATCACTAGACACATAGGCTGGGGTTTTAGCTGAGCTAAAACAAATGGAGTGCTACCACCTCCTGAATGTTCTGTTGCATTTTACTTAATTCTGGTGATAGTCGGATGCATCTGTAAGGTAACTGACTGGAATCTGTGTAGGTTTTAAAGTATCCCCCATATATTGGCACATTGATAGACACCGAACCATAAAGGTGGGCACAGCCTGGGCCCTGCCTTCAAGGCACTCACGGTCTAGTAAAGGTGATGGTGAAAAGAAAGAATCTCAACAGAACATGCTGTGTGCTGACACAGGTCTCCGTGTGCAGTGTGCAGGGGTCAGACAAAGGAAGGAGTTCTTCATCTTGTCTGGAAAAGAAGAATTCAAGGAATGCTTTTTGGAAAAGGTGTTGTTCCCAGTGCCCTTTGCAAGATGAGTGAAACATTACCAGGAAGAAAACTGGGAGGAAGATGTGGCACACAGTCAACTGAGTGTGGGGTTATCAGCACTGAACTATGTTTAATTAGCCTATGTATTGAATCTCACAAAACCCCATTCAAAGGACTTGCGCTCTGAATTCATAAAAGATGTTATTTCTCTGAAATGGGAGAGAAGTGGGGACAGGGTGGATAAAGGAAGCCAATTGCCAATTGAAAACTATTTACATCAGTACTTAGCTCAATACTCCCTTCACCTGCCTTTACTTGTCTTTGTACCTGACCTTTTTAATGCAATAATGGTTGCTAATACAGTTTAATCATATTAACGTCTTGGGTGTGTGTGTGTGTGTGTGTGTGTGTGTGTGTGTGTGTGTGTGTGTGTGTGTGGTACTAGGGGATTGCACCAAGGGGTGTTTTCCTCTCAGCTACGCTCCCAACCCTTTTTATTTTTTGTTTTTAAACAGGGTCTCTGTAGGTTGCTGAGAGTCTTGCTATGTTGCTGAGACTGTCCTTGAACCTGTGATCCTCCTGGCTCACTGGGTACTGGAGTTTCAGGTGTGTGTAAAGGGGCCTGGAGTTTCAGGGGTGTGTAAAGAGGTACTGGAGTTTCAGGTGTGTGTAAAGGGGCCTTTACTGGCTGTTTCCACTTATTGAACTCTGGAATCTCTTGCACATTTTAAAGTATCATTAAAATACTTTATCAGTCCATATGTCCATTCATCACATGTATCTTGAATATTTACTGTATGTCAGGCATTACAGTGAGTCAATGGTTGTCACAATTTTTGGTGTCTGGGCCCCATTATATGCTTAAAAATTACTATCTTAAAGAACTTTTGTTTACAAGAATTATATTGCTTGATATTTGCTGTCTTAGAACTGAAAATGGAGAAAAACTTAAAATGTTTATTTACAAAATAAACCCATCACATACTAACATAAATAACATACTGTAATGAAAAATATAGCTGTTTTCCAAAACAAAAACAGCTATAAGAAAGGCATTTTTAAAAATTTTTGTAAACTTTTTATGTCTGGCTTAATAGAAGACAGCTGGATCTTGGCTCTGCTTCTGTATTCAATCTGTCTCAATTATCACACATCGTGCAGCCTCTGGAAAACTCGACTTCTTGTGATAAGTATTTTTATGAAAATAGTTTTGACCTCATGGGTGGCTTTGAAGGAATCTTGGAGACCTCCAGGGGACCATGGAACACACTTGGGGAGCTACTGTAAATGGGGCCCTTGTTTGCCAAGGAATGGAGATGTGGGAGCCGGGAGATGGCATGGGGAGAGCTCAGGAAGACTGAACACAGCCTGATGGCCTCTCGGGTTACAGATACTCACACATCATTCATGTGACTGTGTTTATCTAGATTTGAATCCACATAAGAAAAAAGAATGCATGAGTTTGGGTTTTCTTTGTATTGAAGGAGAAATTATGCAGACGAGAAAGAGTAATGTAAAAACATTAAGGAATGGGTTAGATATACCCAAATGTTTATATCCCATCAAAAGATGCTCCTGGCTCCTGAAGTTGTGTAGTCAACAGTCAGCTACTCAAGGCCTGTGCTGTTAGTGAGCTACTTCTGGTTGTTTAACAGGTGTCCCTTGGGAGGTTTCTGTTTTGTCGGTTACATGTAGGTGTTTTCAATCTTAATTAATTTTAACTAATTCACAAACTGCTTTTTCCTGTCTAGGTTTGTTTGTATGCATTGAAAAAATGATATCATCTTTTGTAGTTTCTTCATATAGAGTGTCCCTAATCTTTTTTAAAATAATTTTAATGGCTGTAAACTTTCCAGCCAAAGATTTATGGAGGACTGACTTCCTTCCCTCCCTCTCTTCCTTCTTTCCTTCCCTCCCTCTCTTCCTTCCTTCCTCCCTCCCTTCCTCCCTCCCTCCCTCCCTTCCTTCCTTCCTTCCTTCCTTCCTTCCTTCCTTCCATTATTTATCATTTCCTTCACTAATTCTCCATACCCCACTCTCCTAGACTCCCTCCATTGCTCCAGTGGGGTTTCTTCTCCATTGTCTAAAGTCCTTCACCATATCCCCCTTAAGCCCTAGCTTCCACATATGAGAAAAAACTTACAACACTTCAACTTTCTGTGACTGACTAATCTCACTTAACATAGAATTTTGAAATGATGATATATTTTAGAGTTAAATTAATCAAAATATCAAAACGATTTTCTTCTGATACTTGAGAAGCATTTTAATAGGCATAGCACTACCAATATTTTCTGATATCCATGAAACAAATGTGTATGAATATTCTGGATCAAATTGATATATTTATCTGCACTCTTCAGCTCATAAAGTGACATTTGATCACTTTCAGATTATATTTAGGGCAATGTATTTAAAATGTTTTAAAAGTTCACTGGGGTTTGAAAAAAATGAAAGCCTTTTAATTTCCTTGGACTTGAATAACTCAAGTTGAAAACTTCTGTATTCAATTTTATTGGCTTCTATGGTTGGTTTGGAATTTTTGTTGGCCTGGGATTGACTATTTTGTATCACTTTAGGAAGTTCAGGATGTATCTAGCCTTTAAAGTAATAACTCAGATTTGTAGTTGAATGGATTTAGAATCAAAGGATTTTGATAAACACACATTACTCCACTGCTTTTTTAAAAAAAATGCCATTAACAGAGAATCAGAGTATTTTGAACACATTTTCCAACAGACTTGAAGTCTTTTTCTTTCTTTCTTTTATTTTTTATTTATTTATTTATTTGTTCACAGGGGCATTCTACCTGTAAGCTACACCCCTAGCCTTTTTATTTTGAAACAGGGTTTCACTAAGTTGCTGAGGTTGATTTCGACCCTGCAATTCTCCTGTCTCAGCCTTTCAAGTACTGAGATTATAGGCATGTACTACCACAACCGGCTTTGAACTCTCTCTTAAGAATAAGAAAATGGAAGGAAATATTTTCTTTCCCTATCTTCCTTGTCATCTCCTCCTTTCCCATCTTTCCTTCACTTTCTTCTCTCTTTCTTGTTTTAATTTTTATAAAGATAAAAAAAATAAATCTTTATGCTGCAAGCCCCTGCCCTGCCCAGATTTGCAACATTTAACTGCCCATTAAAATGTAAAAACAGTTGAGTGATGGAATGGGCCATGGCGCTGACAACAGTATTTTTCGCATAGCTGTGAACATGTGTGCAACCACAAATTAGTCTTGGGTTCATTTATTTGTAATACTAATACAGTGATTTATAAATTCCCTTTCAAAACAAAACCTGGAGTGTATAGACCACACAAATTGTAAACATATGCATAGATGTAAAACATTGAGGGTTAAAAATCCATGCCTATCAGTATTTTTCAAAACAGATTTTTGGGAATCTAAGGCCCCATTTACCTCAGTTTCCCCATCTTAAAAATGAAAGAATGAAATGGGGTGGATATCTCTCAATCTTCTGGGCCCATCTGTTTTGCAAATCTCTTGAGTAGCTGTGCTTGTGAGGAGCCTGGCCTCCACTTACTGGGCCTTGGGCTGAACAGCCGTCACTTTATTTCAATTTGAGTCTGGAGTTTTCAGGACCACGGACACAGCCTCTGTGGGCTCTTCAGTTAGAAGTGCTACCTGTGCCCACTGGGCCTGTGCCTGATGACTCTGAGCTCTAGGCTCAGAGAGAGCTTGTAGGATGCCAGCCAGAGCCTTGCCTTCTTCCACTTTCCACTTATATTTTCTTTTCTTTTCTTTTTTTAAACAGGATCTCACTAAGTTGCTGAGAGTCTTGCTAAATTGCTGAGACTGGTCTTGAACCTGAGATCTTCCTGTCTTTGCCTCCCAAGTACTAGGATTACAGGTGTGTGCCACCACACCCAGCTCTTCTATTTTTATTTTGACATCATTGTTTATGCCTGGTAACATCATAAGAATTTTCTTATTAAGTGTTACCAGATTAGTTAAGAACTTGGTTTATACAGCCAGGAAGATTTGGGTTTAAACCCCAGCCTTGCTAGCTGTGCAGCTGTGGACAAGCCATTCAGCCTCTCTGAGCCCATTTTTCTCTTCCAGAAAGTGTTGATAATACCACCTCAGAGGGCTGTTCTGCAACAATGGAGGCTTTAGTCTCTGGAGCTTAGTGAGTGTGCAAGATGCAGCGGCTGGTAATCATGGGGCAGATTCCTTAGGAACAGAGGCCAGGTGGGAACAGGCAATCAGATGCTGAGACTCGCTGAGGCCTGGGAGGGCGAAATCAGGCTTAGACAACACTGGCTGCACTTCAGGTATAAAAGTGCTTGATAATCATGATGACAAATGCAAATATCAAAATATCTTACTAGAGATTGTGATGGGACATTTAGACCACAGTGATAGATTAGTTCCTGAGATCCAATCATGCATTAATTAATCCCAGAACACATTTTTTTTATGGTACTGAGAATTGAACCGAGGGGCATTCTACCTCTAAGCTATACCCTCGGCCCTATTTTTTATTCTTTATTTTGAAACAGGGTCTCACTAAGTTGCGGAGGGCCTCACTAAGTAGCTGAGGCTGACCACAAACCCGGATCCTCCTGTCTCAGCCTCCCAAGTACTGGGATTACAAGCGTAAGCCACTACACCCGGCTCCCAGATCACATTTTTAATGAAAAAATAAAACATTATTTTTCCCGTTATGTAATTTGTGTATGTGCTTCTCTTCCTTCCCCCTTCTAGCCAGAGGCATTAGCTTCCAGACAGGAGAGAAGCCTGTTTCCAGGACTGGGACTACTCCTGGTTGCCAATAACAAATTAAACCTGCTAATCCTTATTAAGAACCTTCCATGGCCAGTGTCTTTACTAAGAGTTGGGCAGCAGAGGTTAGTGAGAACCAGTCCTACTCTTAAAGAGCTTAGTGTCCACTGGGTGAGACTTGAGAGCTGCTCTGCATGAAGGCAGAAAGTGAGTTGCGTGCTTGGGGATCGTGGGACATGGCAAATTCTATCAGAAACAGTTGGTCAGGCTGCCTAGAAGAGGCCTTTGACCAGGCCTGTGAGGGAAGTGTGAGACCTGCATTTTGGGCTGGGGCATGAGCACAAACCAGGACACATAGCTGAGAGAGCAGTACCTGCACAGTGAATGTGAGTCACCCTAGGAGGTGAGGGGGAGTCTCTAATCTGCGACTAGCCATGCACAGATGGGTGTGTTTCTCAAACTTCCTGCCAATAAAGGTCTCCTGGGGAGCTTGCTGAAAGCAGTCTCAGTCCATAGCCTATTGATTCAGACTCAGTATGCATAACCCAGTTCCAGAAGATGGACCTGAAAAGAGAGTGAGGACCAGCTTAAGAAGAGTATTGAATGTCATTCAGCGTTTTGCCTTCATTTGCCTTCAAATCCCAGAGCAATCAGACAATATTTTTAACACGCTATTTTTGTGCAGACCTGGACGATTCACATTGCAAATGATGTTCAGGTGGTTCCAGGTCAGTGGTTCCTTCTGAGAGGTGGAGGGCAGCTCACGGTCTGTGAAGACTTGAATGGGGTTCCTGAAGCTATTTTAGGTGTTTGGAAAATTCTAATGCAAGTTGTACATTTATCCTTCATAAGTTTTTAACTAGTTTATGGAGTTCGTTCTTTAATCTGGAACTGTGTGAACATGGTAGGGTAACATGGATGAGCTCAGACAGGACAGTGCAATGATAGAAAGCATAGACTTTGGAGACAGGTCTGGTTTGAGACTCCTTCCACCACCTTCCAGCTGCATGGTCTTAAGCAAGTTCCTGCACCTGTGTCATCTTACTTCCCCATAGGTAAAATGGGGATAATAGTAGCATTCAACTTATCGGGCTGAGATGAAGACTAGGTGGGAAATTCATGTACAGTGCTGGTAGCAAGAAGATGCTCCGAAAATGTTATTAATATTAAGCTGTCATACAAAATATATATAATTATATGCATTTCTGGGTAGCAATACTTGGGAAAAATAATTACAAAGAGGCTTGAAAGTGAACACTTGGAAATGTTTTTCAAGGAATTTGTTTGGACCCAGCATCTAAAACAGAGAGCAAAGCCTTGCTTTCCTTAGCCCCTGGGTCTGGGACATGTGGCTCCTTAGAGTACCCTCCAACTCAAGCTCTGCCTCAGGAGTGAGATTTGTTCTGGAAATGGTTCTAACAGAAAATAATAGAAAATTACTTGCCAGGAGAAGAATCAAAATGAGAGTGTGTATCTACTTTGGGCGCTTTTCCCATTGCACTGGTTATATTGCCAAGAAGTTAAAAATAGTGGTGATAAGCAGTCTGTGAGTTGGTCCCTCTTGGGGTGGCAAGGGTTAACCAAAAGTAGAATTGCTCCTCTGGGCTCCTGAGAAATCCACAGTATCCACCCTGAACCTGTTTTGAGAGCCCTTCTTGATAGCTCCTGTCCGTGAGCTCTTGCTATCTGCTTGCCTCCCCGGGAAGCCCTCCAGGCTTATCAATACCTCAGACTCGTCTCAGCAGCCTGTGTTAAACTAACCAGTTTTAGATGGGCTCATGCTTTAAATATGCTATTTATAAGCACTAATTTATGTTTTCATGATACTTCACATAGCAGCTGGTCTTCGTGCCACTGTAAGAAGGGAATAATGAAATACATGGTATTTATATGGGTGGTTGTAGTGTTTGTCATTTTGTATATGGATCGCTATTGTAGGAGGCATGTAAAATTGCAAAGGGTATTTTTTTCTCTTAACGATAAGCCCCCAGTGTATTAAATATTCATCTGCCGTGGAGGAACACTGTACCATCTTTTTGTTTCCTCCCCCTTATTTTCTCATGGAAATCTATTCAGATGTCTACAATATCTATTGTTCTCATAAAATGCTCCTCACTGCAACTGGTCCCCTGAGCGAACCTTGAGCTCTTCATCAACAGCTGTTCCAAAATATGCTAATGTGCATGCCCTTCACCTATGGGGTCACATCTCAATAATGCCAGCAGGGCACGCTGAGAGTGTGGGCCCTGGTGCCTGTGACTGAGCTGCGGGTGAGGAGTTGAGGATCTGTGGCCTGGAGAACCTCTGCCCTCTTAAAGGAACTGCTCCCCCCTCAGCTACCTCATTTCCAGAGGCGCCTTTCTGTGTCTTGGCTTGCATTTCATTGCTTGGCTGATTTAAAGAGACTGGAGAACAGAGGCCTCTCTTCTAAAGAGGTGGCCAGTGAAGCCAAGGTCCCCAATGGAGCCACTTCCAGGAGCAGTGGAGGAAAACGTGCAGCATGCTGTAGGTTGGAGGTTGCTCCCTCTCCTCTGCTGTAAGATAATACTAGTCTGGTGGTGGGAGCAGCTCTAAGAGTCAAAAGGTGGAAAGAGCGGGTGAGGGCTGGCCGGCATGAATACCACACATCTGAGCAATTTCCTTTTCAATGAATTTACTTCCAGGCGACCCCATAACTGTGCTTCTCAAAGTGTGGGCTGCACTAGAGGCATGGGCCTCACTTGGGGACTTATTTGGAGTGCAGATGCATACCTGAACTTTAGAGTGGGGCCAGCAATCCTATTTAGCAGGCCCTGCAGGTGATTGTGAGGCATGCTCAGGGATCGGAGCCGCTGCCTCTCTGGCACTCATCCTGCTTATTGGTCTTTCCTATTCCTAGCACAATAACAAAGACACCAAGGACACTCCCCTCCCCCCCCCCCACACCCATGTGGCCATGGATGGGTTTAGGGCTGCAGGGCAATACAGAAGCGTGCGCCTGCTTCTGCTCTGAGCATGTCACTGGTGACAGGGCAAGCCTGGGACAGTTCTGATGATCACAGTGCATAAACTGGTACACAATCAAGCCCTGGTCCCTGGAAAGAAGATGGGATTTCCAGTCATACAAGAAAGAATTTTGCTGATCATCAACCAAGTGACCTGAACACATCCTGTAACCCAAGGTTTTCTGTCTTCACCTGTAATGGAGGGCTATCATTTGAGCCAATAGGCTGTTCAGGGGTGAAAAGAGCTGGTACCTAGTGGGCACCCAATAAGTATTTGTTCTTAAAGTGAAGGATGAAGATACGAAACTATGAAAGGATATGTCTATGCACTAGCATGCTCCAATAATACTTCCTTTTGCTCCCACTAAAATTTGAACCAAGCCAGGTATAGTGGTGCATGCCTATAATCCCAGTACTTGGTAGGCTGAGACAGGAGGATCGCAGGTTTAAAACCAGCCTCTCAGCAACTTAGCAAAAACCTGTTTCCAAATAAACAATAAAATAGGACCGTGGGTATAGCTTGGAGGTAGAATGCCCCTAGGTTCAATCCCCAGCACCACACACACATACAAGATTGAACCAAATGGCCCTCCTCTCCCTAAGTAAGCAAAAGCCACTTCTCTTACTGCTGCTCATGTTAGCTGGTATTGGTATGTTTCTATGAAGACGAATATATTTGGAGCACTTACCTTGTGCCAGACATCTTGCTGAGGGCTCTCTCTATATTCTGTGTGGTAGTCAAAATAATGATCCCCTGAAGATGTCCACATCCTAATCCTCAGGACCTGTGAATGTGTCCCTCACATGGAAAGGGGACTTACACATTAGCCAGTGATCCCAGGCTCATTGCAGGGTTTCTGAGAGGGAGGCAGAAAATTCAAAGTAAGAGAAAGGGATTTGGCGACAAAATCAGGAGGGGGGGGAGGGGAGGAAAGAGAAGAGGAAGATGCTGCACAGCTGGCTCTGAAGATGGAAGGAAAGCCCAAGGAGTGCATGCGGCCTCTAGAAACTGGAAAAGGCAAGAAAACAAATATTCCCTGAAGCCTCCTGAAGGAACTCAAGCCTGCCACCTCCTTGATTTGAAGATGGCTGGCCTCCGGAATGGTAAGATAATCTATCTGTGTCAGTTTAAGCTACTCAGTTTGTGTTCATTTCTTACAGCAGCAACACAAAACTAGTATAGGGTATTTTACTATTATACTCATTTGACAGATGAGGAAAATATCAGAAAGGCAGAGCAAGTCATTTGGCTTCACACAGACAGGAAGTTGTGCTGCAGGGATGCACACCCACATCGTAGTTCAGAGCTCACACTTATGAGTTATTGCTTTAAACACTTCCCCAGAGGAGTAGGTTTACCGAATCCTAGGCCTGTCTTTGGGGGTGTCTCTTCAACCTTATTAGCCTAGTGGAGTCAGCAGAAAGGTCCATTTTGGGATGATACCCAAACAAACATCAGCATTTGGTATGAAATCAGGTAAAATTTCTTCCTAGATGTTGTGTCACTAATGTGTGTGCGTTTTCTTTTATGAGGTAGTGTGTAAGGAAGGCAGGTGTTCGGGGGTTGTTGGAGAAAAAGCAAGAAGAGGCTTCTGCATCCAATATAACTCTATCAATTGATGGAGGAGTCAAAAGACAGAATGCCGTTCTTATGAAAATGGGGGGGGGGCAGGAGATTCATCATCAACAATAACTGAAATATACAAAGGCTATGGAAGGGCTTTTCATGCTGTGGGAAGGCTCAGAATGGTCCAGCCTTCCCTGAATCAGTGGTGTTCATTTCTCCTGTAAGGAAGGGCAAGGAGCGGGGGAAGGAAGCTTAGGGCAGATGCCTTTCTTCCTCTCATTTCAGAAGGTTGTCATCCATCCTCTGAGATCAGGAGCCTGGAAAAGGGAAGGCAGAGCTGGCTGTCAGTAGAGAGGCTATGGGGGAGGATGCCAGGCACATAGAGGCATTCTCAGGACCCCAAAGAGCCAAGCTCCAGACTGAATGTTTTTGAACATCAAAGTGAAGCCAGGGCCTGAAAGAATCCCAGACTTTCTTTGAAGCTGTGTACAGGCTACAAGAGAGAAAAGCTGGGAATGGCTTCGGTTGAGGCTCAGGGAGGCCTGCTGCTGAATTCAGTTCAACAGATGCCCGAGGCAGCAGCGCCTGTGGCCCAGCTTGTGCTAGGGGAACAGGGGGTGGGAGATGGAGGAGTCCGGCCCAGTCCCACCTTCCAGGACCTTCTATGCCCTGGCAGGAAGAATACAGCAATTTCTAGAATTCCCCTAAGAGGAGATCCTGTGGCATGGAAGCCACAGGGAGCCATGAAGAGTCATGCGGTTGGGGAAGGAAGAAATCACATTATCTGGACTGGGGACGTATCTCAGTGGTAGGGTACTTGCCTAGCTTGTATGAGGCCCTTGGGGCAAACTGTAATAAACAAACAATAAATGTAGAAGAAAGAAAGAAAAGACAAAAAGAAATCACATGAACTAAATGGAGAGGTCACTCCAAGGCAGATTCCATGCTATCCCATCACATAGTAGATGCTATCCCATAAATTATGTTGGAGGCTCTGGGAGGTAAACAGTATACTCTTCATAGATTGAGGCTCCAAAAGGTTAAATAACTTGCCCAAACACAGCAAGTACCTGCCGGAACCAGGACTGAGACTCAGTGTTTTGGTTTCAAGCCCAGTGCACTTTTCACCAGACTGAGCGGACTCCTGGGGGGGAATCATAAAATGCCTCATGTGTTAATTAATGACGTGGAAAGATGTTCAAGAGATATAGCAAAGCAGCTGAGGCAGGTTATGTGATCCAGCTTTTATTAACATATACACATTTATTTTCGAAATATCAAGATTAATATATTTTATACTATAATGCCATCAGGTAATTACCTCCGAGGGTTGAAGTTGGCTGTGTTTTTAAAATTCTTTTTGCTAATCTATATTTTACAGGTTTTCTACAGGAAAAAAAAAAAAGAACACTTAACATATTCATGAATACTAAATAGAATTCTGGGCTTTTAAAACTCCTTTGGTGGAGTTTTATCTGAGCAACAGTTTCCAGATATTTTACAGGTGACTGAAAGGATTGGGGGACAACAGGGAATATCTGGAAATCTCAGGTGAGTGAGAGCAAACAACAGAAGCAGGAAATGGTAGGACTAGTTTTGCAAAACATGAGTTTAGGTGCAACTGTCATATGAAGACTGTGTAGGAAGGTGGTGGGGTGTGAGTGTAGTAGTGGAGTTGGTGCTGCCTTGGGGGTCCTGAATGCTGGATTAAAAATTTGCTGTCAACCAGGCATTGTGACGCATGCTTGTAATCCCAGGACTTGGGAGACTTGAGATAGGAGGATCACAGGTTCCCAGCCATCCTCAGCTACTTAGTGAGGCCCTCTGCAACTTATTGAGACTCTGTTTCAAAAAAAGAATAAAAAAAAAAATTAGGACTGAGGGTGTAGCTCAGAGGGAGAATGCCCCTAGGCTCAATCCCCAGTATAAAACACACACACACACACACACACACACACACACACACACACACGGTGTCAAGTTCCACCAATAATGAAGAACCTATCCTAGAAGTGATAATAGTGATGATGCTGTATTAAAGGTAACACCTTAAGCCAGGTGCAATGACACATGCCTGCAATCCCAGTACTTGGGAGGCTGAGACAGTAGGGTCACAGGTTTGAGGCCAGCCTCAGCAACTTAGTGAGATTCTGTTTCAAAATAAAAAATAAAGGGCTGGAGGTGTAGCTCAGGGGCAATCCCTAGTACATACATACATACATACATACATACATACATACATACATAAATACATACATACATAAGAATAATAGGCATAATTAACACCTTAAATATGATAGGAAATAAAGTAAAGGCTGTGCTAAAAAGGTCTTTAATTTTTTTCAATGTAGAAATAGGAAAGTGCCCTGATCCCAGCCTGACTGGCCCTGCGTTGTGGCACACTATTGCCACCTGGTGGTCATATGACCAAATTGCAGGTCTAAAGGCTTTAGCTTGGGACCTAGTTGTAGGGAAGCTTCTCCATCAAAACCCCAAATCCTAATCAAGTTATCTGCATCTCCTGGAATGTACAAATCTCTGGGTCTAGCCACAGGTAGAGAAGATGCAATAGCTTTAAGACTTGAGTTGAAGGGGGAAAAAGACTTCATTTTTTCTTTTTCTTTTTTTTTTTTTTTTTTTTGTACAGGAGATTGAACCTGGGACATTCTACCTTGAAGTTATACCCCCCAGGTTGACTTATTTATTTATTTATTTAGAAACAAGATCTTACTAGGTTTCTGAGGGTTTCACTAAGTTGTTGAAACTAGCCTTGAACCTGTGATACTCCTGTCTCAGCCTCCCGAGACTTTCTTAATAATTCCTTGTTAGATGACATTTAAGAGACACCATTGCTGAGAGCCAAGCGAGCAGTGATTTTTACAGAAGCTCTTGTTTTAGCTGATTCCATGGCTGGATGAGATGTCATTACAAGGACAGGATTTGGAACAGAAATGTTAGTGTGCAGCTGATTCTATGACTTTTGTCACTGCAGTCAATTTGAGACATCCTTTGGAAACCGCACCTTTTTTATTTCCATTCTCTGTTGTAATTGCAGAGAGGCCTGTTCTGAAGAAGTGGTGAGCATGGCTGGGCTCAGATATGTTGGGGAGGAGGTTGTGGGGATAAGGATGGAGACGGTTATGTAGATATAAGTGAGAGAAAAATCTCTTCCCATGTTGACAACTGGCCGGCAGAATAATTGTGGGTAACATAGGAAATGCCTGTTATACTTCATATGTTGTCCTTTGTGGAGTGAGGTGAGTACTGTATTAGGAGTCCTGGGGCCATCTTGCTACCTCTGATTCCCCCCCTAGCTTTGAGACTTTGGGTAAATCCATCTCTCTGAGGTCACATATTCTATTGCTATTCTTGATTTTATATTTGCCCTCCCTATAATGTTATGATGCTGCAAGGCTAAAATATAAAGCACTAAGTAAATATAAGACAGTTTAGTAGTTATAAGTGGAAATGCAGTTTCTTCAGAAAAGTCCAAATGTTATGTAAGTTTTGCTTCTTCTTCTTCTTTTCTTCCCTTCTACATTTCCCCTATCTCTTCCTGTTCTATTCCTGTCTCTGCCTCTGGGCCTGTCTCTCATCTCTCTAGTCAGCTTCAGAGGGCCCAAATGAAGAATTATTCTAGTATTCCAACTGTCTCTCCAGTTCTTGGGCATATAGTAGATATTCAATAGAAACTGGCCTGCTTAAAGGATCATGAGTACTGAGTATAATTCTTGTCTCCTCATCAAGGTTCACAGTACCTCTTGCAGAAACAGTTCTCAGGATGCTTCAGTCTTAAAAACAAAAAAGCTTCAGTGTTTATGTTTCTTTTGGTTCTCTTCCACTTATCAGAATATCCTCCCGTGGGCTCACGGGGCTGCTTCTAAGTAACCTCTGCTCTATATGAAGGAGTCTGAGAAGTTGCATCTGCTGGCAGCCCAGCATGTACTGAGAGGGAAGGTTTCAGGAGCCACCACTGGGCTGGAATCAGGATTCTGCCACTTAGGTGTGTGTGACCTTGGGCAAGTTACTTGACCCTCCTGGACTTCACATTCTTCATCTGTAAGGTGAAAAATCTATACACCTCAGAGAGTAGTTGTGGGGATAAAATGAGTTCTCTAATAAACACCTGTTTTAAGGGGTAGATACTGGCTTTCATAGTTTAACACAAGTGTTAATTGTGACGTTCACATTTCCATCTGCCTTGCACTATTAGAATGGTTTGGAGATTTTCCACTTCCGGGTTCAAGATGGCATGTGGTGTGTCCCCTCTTTCATCTGAAGTCCCCTCCCCCAGTCTTGTTCCTACATTTCCTTTCTATGAGCCATAGAACCCTGAGGTGCTCCAGGATGATGGGTTGCTGGGACTTAGTCGACTGATATATCCTACATATTGGAGTTTGGAATGGGATTTATTTTGGGTAAAATTTCTACAGAAAAGAGAGAGAGAAAAAAAATAATTCTAGGATAAAGTCACTAGATCAAAAGAAGGAATTAGACAAAGGTCTAGACTTTGGTGAGGTGTAGCAGCTATAAAATCACAGAAATGCTCTGGGAATACAGAGGGGACTAGTATCCACACATTTCCTGTTGAACCGTGAAGTAGATGAGACTGGCATTTCAGCAAGAAGTAACCCCAGCAGACGACAGTGCAAGTTGCATCCACAATCTTTTTTCCCTCTATTAACTGTCCTTTCCTAGCTGAAAGCTGGTGGAAAGCTGACTTCTGTCACTCAATGCCTGTAGTGCTGTTGACATGGGGAAGCTACTCCCTAGGTGGAAGTGGCAGGAAGGTGGAAGGAATGAAACCGTCTTTCTACAGCACATGGATGCTGTATTTCCAGTTATAGCAGTGTATTCTTTGGATTTTGGGAGGAGAGCCTGGGAAGAAGAACAGGATGCCTACTTTAGGAGCTAGGGAGGGAGTGAAGGAACTTTAGGAGCCATGTTGGAGGTGCAGTAAGATGATAAGAAAGTTCCCAATCTGTCTTTGAGGAAATTTTTCTGCTGTACATAAATAGCATAGCATTCTCTTTTTTAATTGATGCATAATCATTGTAAGTATTTATGGGGTGCAGTGTGGTATTTCAGCACAAAATATGCAATGATAAACACCATAGTCTTTGGTATTGATGGGAGTACCAAAATTTGAAAACCTTGGAATTTTGTGGTACTTCTTGAAAATGTTCAATAATTACTTGGGACAAGTGTCTATTTTTGTTGTATCTTCATACCTCTCTTAATTTTCCAAAAATCAGCCTTTCAACTTCCAAATTTCATTAGCCTTTAACAGGAGCCCTCTATATCATCTGTAAATCTATAGAAAGAACTGTTAATTTAGGCCTTACTGATTCAGAATTTATGATAACTATGTCAGAGATGGAGGAAAAAAGTAACTAATACTGCTCAGGAGGAAAGAGCTTGCTGGAACAAATTCATGAAGCTCACAGTATTTCTGTAACAAGAAGGAGCATGTGTAGGTATTTAAAAGTTTAGGAAGTGATATCCTAATCATGGAACCCTCTTGCCTCTTTTTTTTTTTTTTTTTTTTTGTGGTACTGGGGATTGAACTCAGGGGCATTCTACCTCCAAGCTATACCCCCAGCCCTGTTTTTATTCTTTATTTTGAAACCCAGTCTCACTAAGTTGCGAAGTGCCTCACTAGGTAGCTGAGGCTGGCCGCGAACCCGGATCCTCCTGTCTCAGCCTCCCGAATGCTGAGATTACAAGCGTGTGCCACCACGCCCGGCTCCCTCTTGCCTCTTTATCAAAACAGGACCCCTGTAAGGCAAAGGTCGTATCTCATTTAGGTGTGTATTACTCTTCTTGATCAAAATTATACCTGATTGTTCTGGAAAAAGCAAACTGTTTTCTTTTTTTAATTTGGCTATCCCTCCACTTCCAGTTTTCTCAGTTATTTTAAAATAGACTGGGTTTCCTACGTATGGACGTATCAGCCTCGCAGAAGCCTTTTGGGTTTGAGGACTCTAGAAAGACAATAGTTGCAAAAAGTATCTCTAAAGTTCTGATGAAACCTTATACTCAAAGTCAGGAAAAGTGCCTGTTATTACATAATTAAGAACACAAGCCAGGCTCAGTGGCACACAGCTCTAATCCTAGTACTTGGGAGGCTGAGACAGGAGGATCACAGATTCAAGGCCAGCCTCAGCAATTTAGCAAGATTCTCAGCAACTTGAGACCCTGTTTCAAAATAAAAACTAAAAAAATAAAAATAAAAGTCTAGGGGTGTGGTTCAGAGGTAGAATTGGGGGTGTAACTCAAAGATAAAATGCCAGTCGGGCGTGGTGGCGCATGCTTGTAATCCCAGCATTTGGGAGGCTGAAACTGGAGGATCTGGGTTCGAGGCCAACCTCAGCTACCTAGTGAGGCATTCTGAAACTTAGTGAGACCCGGTTTCAAAATAAAGAATAAAAAATAGGGCTGGGGGTATAGCTCGAAGGTAGAATGCCCCTGAGTTCAATCCCCAGTACCGCAAAAAAAAAAAAAAGGTAAAATGCCTCTGGATTTAATTCCCAGTACCAGGGGGAAAAAAAGACTACAACCTGCACAATTGTGTGTGTGTGTGAGTGTGTGTGTATGTGTGTGTGTGTGTGTGTATGTGTGTGAAAGGTCCTAGAGTCACCTACCTACATTTTCCAGGAGATGAGCTCTTTACTTGTAAGATCTTGGGCTTTTGGGGTTTTGTGTTTGGGGGGGTGTCGCATATGTATTTAAACTGCCTAGTCGTTTGTTGAACTCAGGCTCAGTAATCTCAGATCCTTCTATCACTTACCTGTTATGTTACCTTGGGTAAATCATTTCATCCCAGTTAAGCCTCAGTTTCCCCACTCGAATCATGGAGATAATAACCCTTTTGTGGTGGTGGTGAAGGGGGAAGAAATGACAGTCAAAGAGCTTGGTGCTGCCCTTTGTGAATGTTAACTGTGATTGTCATGGAGCTGCAGCTGCATCATGGAGTTCTGAGATGCGAAGATGACACCAGATCTCCTGGGAGAAGTCTGTGCATGTCTCCTTTGCCCCAGAGCAAACCAACAACTGTGATTTCTCCCTGTCCAGCTACCATGACTTTTATGTCAACTGTGCATCCAGCTCTACACATATCTGGTCTCAATTACAGATCTCTTCTCTCAGGATTTCCCCCTCCTCCAATAGGAAGTACACATCTGGAATTGTTTTTACATAAAGATCAGGTGCATGTGTATGTGTTGTTGGCTGGTGCTATTTTCAGACTCCCTCTTTTTTGGTGGTATTGGGGATTGAACCCAGGAGCTTTCTACCACTGAGCTACACCCTAGCCCTTTTTATTTTTATTTTATTTTGAGATAGGGTCTCTCTAAATTGATCAGGCTGGCTTTGAACCTGTGATCCTTCTGTCTCAATCTCCCAAGTACTGTGATTATAGACATGGGCCACAGCACCCAGCTGCTGGTGCTGTTTTCTTGCCTTAATTTGTCAAATTATGGAACCTTCTACATGCCTGCCCTCTGATGCCTTCACCTTTCCAGGAGGAATTTCTGGCTTCTAGAAGACTGTCTTACCTCTAAACAGATGTGTGTGAGCTCCCTGCCCCATTGTGACTCTGATCTCTAGATGTCACTTAGCCAGAGCAGCTGGTAGCTACTACTTGCTTTCTCTCTGAGCCCAGGCCCTTTGTTTAATTCCTATGTAGTCTTCCACATTTTGGTATCCTGATACTAAAGCATGCAATGTGTTCAGACATATATACATACAAATAAATGGAGAAATAGATAGTTAGTTTGAAAATAAGTGGAATTCTGGTAAAACACCACTGAAATAGCTGGAGAGAAGTCATGGTGTGTAACCATCTTCAGGCGGTTTCATTGCTTCTTGCAGTCACTGGCATGGATTCACTTATTCATTGACTTATCACCTGACATATATTGGGTCTAAGCGCCTTAAGAGCTACTCTGGCGAGTGCAGAGAGTGACACACGAAGGGAAGACCCCCTCTGACCCTATTAAACAGAGCATACATCAATACTGTGCTCTGCCAAATTCCCTACTAATAGTGGCCTTGTTTCCGGTTTTATCTTGAAGACTTGTAAGTAGCTGGAAACTGGTAATAGAAAGCTCAGTTATCAAGCGGCTAATGTAGCTTGTTGATAAGTGAAGGAGAACTGGATTGTATGTCTGGAGAATTCATTTATGGCTCCAGATCTTTTACTAACAGTGGTATTGTAGATAAAACCCTGGAAGCCTTCTTCTACCTCCATTTCTTTAGCTATAAAATGAGGCAGCTGCTGTAGGTGAGCCAGACCTAGAATTTTGTTAAATCATAAAGATGATTTTGAAATATCAGGGCTAAAAGAGAAACCCACATTGCTCTTCCCTTGCCCCTTCCTCTTACAGCTTTGGATCCCCTCCCTGAGACCACACCACATAGTTAGGACTGTCAGTACCAGACACTCCCCCGCTGGTCGTGTCTCCTTCGTGAGCATTCCAGTCCTGGGGCTGGCCTTGTATATGTGTCCTGACAGGCCTTTTGCCAGAATTAGCTTCCATGAAAATACTGATGGACTTATGTGTTTTTTTCTGCTGCTGCTTTTGAAATTGTTCAGTTCATGCTAGCTGAAAATCAGCCATTTGGAACCATCACCACTGTAATGACCTAGGATTCAGGGACTGGACCAAGTGGTCAAGAAACAGATCTTTCTGTGGGTCTGAAGATGATTCAGGACACTTTTACTACAAAGCAAACTCATTAAAGCTGATGGAAGTTGTATCATCACTATACTTGAAATCTTTTTAAGGGCATCTTTAATTTCTGAGTAAAGACAAAAATATATGCTCATTTTGGGGGTAGAAAACAGTAACAAAGCCAGCTGTGGTGGCACACACCTGTAATCCCAGGACTTGGGAGAAGGCTGAGACAGGAGGATTGCAAGTTCAAGACCAGTTTCAGCAATTTAGAGAGCATCTCAGCAACCTAGTGAGACCCTGTTTCAAAGAAAGAAAAAAAAAATTTAAAAAGAAAAAAGGCTGAGGGCACAGCTTGGAGACAGGATGCCTCTGGGTTCAATCCTCAATACCATAAAAAATAATAGGTAGATAGATAGATAGATAGATAGATAGATAGATAGATAGAAAAGAAAGATAACAATAAAATCAAATATCCTAGAAATGACCACCTTAACATATATGTATGCATATATCTTTCTATTTTTGGATATTTGCATTCCATCTTTTGTGTCATACATTATATCTTATGCATTTCTCTTATGATTATAAATAGTTCAAAGAATTCTCCATCTTTCCTATCATAGCTCTAAAATAGCATGCAGTTCTGACCCTCTCCCCTCACACACCATGGTTCCTATCAGCTGTGCAGGTGAGTCCCTCATCCCTGTACTCATCAAGCTTACTGAGTGGAAGCTATAGGCCGAGCTGGGGCCCTCACTGCAGTCTGCAGTCTCAACAATGTGTTCCTGCTTCACATCTGTAGAATGCTGTTTTCCAAGGGAATTTCTACATTTATTTGAAATACTAATAAGAATAAATGTATTTACTGACTATTAAAGCTAAATAATAAGATTCTACAGGATGAAATGTGTTTCAACATTGAAAGCAACGATGCTATGAGAAATGTGTGGTGTAATATGAATTTGTAAATTATAAAAAAGTTGCCTTTATCACTTCATAGTTACTTTACATATTTTACCTCTGGCTAAGGACCTAACCAGCTAAAAACTATGAGCAGGAAACAGCTTTATAGTGTCAGTAATTAGAGGCAGGTTTATGTCACTGTGTCCTGACTGTTTGTTTGAACTAGGTCTTATCAGTTCTTTGGTTAGCAATACTAGTCAGTAATGTGAAGGCTTATGTGGTGCATTGATTGAAGTTTGCATGATACTTTCACATTATTTCCATTATTCTTCTGAACCACCTTTCCATATAGGTATGGAGTACTGTTCCCATTTTATAGACAAAGCAACTGAGATCTACAATTAGTGATCACAGAGAAGGAATTGGATTGAATCCTCTTTGACCTCAGAGTCCACTACACACTAGCCTGATTTTCAGGGCTGGGTAGTAATTGTGCCTTTTATCATCTGGGTGTACCTGTCTGCAGGCCCTCCCGCAATGAAAATTCTTGTCAAACACACCTGTTTGTTCTTGAACAAACAAATGTTTTTCATTCTCAATAGAGAGCCGAAATTCACAAAACAAATTTTGATGAAAGCCAATCCCTATTATTGGACAGCTGCCCAAGCTGATAAAACTCTACATAACGTGCATCTCATTGCCTCTGCCCCTTCAAAATTCTGTGTGATCACCGTGCGTGTACATTATTTCTCACAGTCAATATGCCGCCTAAATGTATAAATACAATACAGTGTGGTATTTTGGAACATGATGTTAAGTTTCCTGATTGGAAATGTTCTTGAACTAAAATATCCTCCGTGACAAGCTTTTTTGTGGTTATTTAAAAAGATCAGCATCTCACAGGTTACCCAATTTGCTAATTACTTAGAATTCAGATCAGGTATTTGTGGTGAAATTAGCATACAATAACCATCAGTTTTTGACAGGGACTTCTGATGGAAGAAAGGGATAGCTGTAGGTGAGAAACTGGTAGGAAAAGAAGGTTATATCTTACCTCCTAGGTTAAATGATGGCTTAATGTCTTAATGATGTCCAGTGAGGGAGATGAATGCACAGGAAAGGCAAAAGTCCTTCTTTAGAAGTGGAAAGTGGCCTGAAGTATGTGGCTTTCCATTCAAAGAGTCTGATAACCAGAACCCATGATGTAGATTCAGTTGCTCTTTCATCTGTGTAGGAGAATCTTTGAGAGCTATTAATTTTCCAGTTAACAGAGTAAGAGGTTATTCCTAAATGAGAGCCTCCAGTTTACCTACTTGTGTCTATCTAGCTCTAAAAATCTGTGTCTATGTCTATGTTTATATATGTTACTCTGTGCTTGCAGTTACTGAGGCCTAGTCCTACAATGAGTGAGGAAAGATCCTCCTATGTCTGAACATGTGTGGTTGTTGGTGTCCTCTGTCCTTGGTTGAAGGTGCTGATCTAGATGTGCATGCAGTGTCCACAGGGTACTTTCTTTCCATCCCTGCCTCTATTCTTTAAATGGCCTAGAATATGCTTCAGAATGACTCACCCTCAAAAAGAAACAGAGCCCTTTTATTCTCCAAAGTGCACAGTCTGTCATCAAATATTGCTTCAGCTGATGTGACAACTCCCCCAATGATCCAAATCAAGACTCTTTCCTACCTAGTCTCCTTGGGTCTCAGTTACCACATTTGCAATCTGGGGGAAGATGACAATAATAACAATATCTAAGTCAAAGAATTGAATGTGGAGTAAATGAGCGAGTATTTGTGAAGAACTCAGAAGGGTGGCTGGTACATAATAAGTTCTTAAAAATTGTTCATTTGGTAAGGCAGGGATTGCTACACAGGACATAAGGAGCTATATGCCATGTACACATACAGTAGGTTAAAAATAATATGCTTTTGGCTTATGGTAACTACCCTAGAGGAGGAACAGAGGAATGGAACATTAATAATATTCAGTGAATGCTGCAGATTACCCAACCCCCATCAATCCTAGGAAGTTGAGAACCCAAGGACTTGCAATCACATCCTGGCTGATCCCCAGCAAAGATGACACATCAAGGAGGTGGGGACTGTCAGGCTTCCTTTAGTCCAAGTCAGATCATCACGTATTTGCCCGCTGTCTGGAGGAATGGAAAACTCCACACTGTCCTCTCAAGCACTCTGGGGATCACATCTGTCAGGGTGGAATTGCCTGTCCCACACTCTGTGGACAAAAACTTGGCGTCCAAGTCTGACATGTGATCAACACTCTGTTTGGGATAGTGGTCATGGCAGACTCTTCTGGAAGGGAATTTGGTGAGATTTTTTGCAAGTCAATGTGCAGCTGGGGCTGGGCTTTGGCTTGTCCCCTTGTGAATTAAACTGTGGAGTCCATGTTCTCTAGGGCTTAGGATTTGGCCAGCCAAGGAATATACACATACCTCAGAGGCCTGATGCGGTTGCTCTTCAGCTCCACATATGATGAAATTTCACTGACTTGGGTCTGAGGCATGGGGTGAACACTGTACATTGGTTCTCATCCATTCATTCCCCATGCATGCATTTGTTTGTCCTTTTTTTTTTAACGGAAGTCACCAGGTGACTAGTCTGGACTGTAAAGAGAATCAAATGCCTTTAAAACAGATGCCTTAGCAGGAGAGATTTGAATAACATCAATCATGAGGAATTTTTCTTTATTTCATCTGTGAATACCCAGTGCCTTTTGTATACCTAGCACATGGGGGTGGGGGTATCCTTTAAATCTTGGCTATCAGAGAACAGTGAGGTAAATGATATAGCAAAGTTGGGGATATAAAGTGCCATGAGAATTAAATATATCAGGGGAAACAAATACCTAGTTGTATCCAATAATTGTTTCTTTATGTGTTTATATATTCATTCATTCATTTATGTGATACTGGGAATTAAATCCAGGGGCAGTCTACCTCTGAGCTGCACCCCTAGCCTTTTTATTTTTTGTTTTTGAAACAGGATCTCACTAGGTTGTTGAGAGTCTCACTACATTGCTGAAACTATCCTCAAACCTGTGATCTTCCTGTCTCAGCCTCCCTCCCAAGTACTGGGCTTATAGGTGTGTGCCACCATGCCCGACTATATGCAATAATTTTAACTTTGCAATTTGGTTGCATATTCACTGTATTACTTAGTTTACACAAATAACCCCTTAATTTCTTATTTCCTTTGTAGATGGAACACAGAGGAGCTAACCATCTCCCTAACATCAAAGTGCTCTGTGGTTGCCACATCCAACACAGAACTGTCTCTGGACGGAAATCTCTTTGTACATTCGTGACACTGCCTGCATTTATGCCACAGGGACTATTTTTATTTCCCTAGGAGATATGAAAACCTAATGTGTTTAGATGTTATAATCTCCTATTTGGTTAAAATGCCAGGATTCAGTCATTTATATGTCACACAAATATATACTAAGTTCCATGTGCCAGGTGCTAACTTAATTAAATATTCTCTTTAAGATTTACTATAGGCACTATGAGTTTTTTTCCCCCAGTTTTCTAAACCTTGGAAATGGATGAATTTTTCTCTACCCTGACAGTGTATTGATCATACTATTGTTTGGGTGATTTAGAAGGAACTGGAGGCTCCAGCAGTACCTCGGTCCCTCAACACAAACATCCTTCCTTACAAAAGATAAATTCCTTACAAAAGATAAATGATGCTGAGCTAAATCTGCAACTACCCACATTTTACATTCTGGAAATCTGTTTAGATGGCAAATCCTCGATATGGGCTAGTACTAAGCCATAGAAGTATGACTCTGACAAGTCTATTCACCTTTTCCACTTCCGTTTTAACATCATCTGTAAAATCGGGTGCCTGGAGAAGGAACTGATTCCTAAGAATCTTCATTATTCTAAGCACTGGCTCTATTGTACCTCCCTAACCTAATGATGGCTTTTAAAATGCCATAGCTACCAAAATTTCCCTTCTTCCCAGACCGCCTTTACCTCCTAGGGTCCTGGGCTTCCTGTTTGCTTTTTGCTCCCACAGATTCCTGCTGGGCTGTTCTCCAGCACCATCCCTCTGATCTCTGGGGAGGGTGATAGAGAGGAGCAGAGAAAAGACTCCCCTGATCCATCAGCTATTTTATGACTCATGTACTGGAGGGGTGCTGGGCTCTGGGAGGGAGAAAGGAAACTTCTCGTGCTTTCTTTCTTCCTGCTTAAAAGAAACAATTCAAGGAACCTACTGTCTCAGGCAAGCTGCCTTTTCCCCAGAAGATGGACACAGTACTGAATCATTTGCAAAAGTGATAAAACAAACAAACAGAAAACTCTAGAATTATCCTAAAAATGGTAACAGGAACAGACTTTTAAATATCTTAATGTATCTCTTCTAACTTCCCACCCTCTTGTTTTCTCCTCTTTTCCTCTGCTTTATACTCTGGAAAAAAAGAAACTGACAAGGGGTTGGCTTCTCACCCAGTAAAGAGTAGGAACAGTCCTTTGGCTTTTGAGCAGCTCATGAAATTTTTCTTCTGCAGAAGTTTCAGAGAATATCTTCCAGAAAAGTCATGAGCGAGGAGGCTAAATGGTTGCAGCTGGATTAACATCTCATCCACTGGGTTCCGAGACAGCAATGACATCTTTCTATATTTTCCAGGACATGGAGTCCGGAACGCACACTTGTCCATTCCTGCTTGACCTTCGTTAAAATGCCAGGGTCTCTCTTTACTTTGAGTGTGGAGAGCAGAAAAAGCTGCCGGTATGAGGTGTCTGAATCCTTGGATCTGGGCCCAGTGATTCACCACATTTGCTGTTTCTAAACACATCATCTGCTTTTGTCAAGTTTCTGCTGTGGTTGGATAATTAATGTTATTGGAGGAAACGATGAATTTTTTCCCCTCACAGCTGAAGATGAGACAATTTGTCAAGCATCACACAAGTGTGTTTTGCTTAATCTTTCCCATTTGAACAGGCTCTGTTGCCCAATAGCCCAAGTATTCTTTCAAAGATCTTCCCAGGCCGGAGGCCACAATTCCTCAAACAGCCAGGATCCGATAGAAAAGGAGAAACTAAGCAACTCTTGTAGTTTTTCTCTTTTTCTCAATATTTTTTTTTCTTCTCAATTTGGAAGTGCTTTTCATCCCTTCTCTTGAGTTGAATTTGGCTGGCTTTAAGACTTGAGGTTTATATGCCTGGAGAATATATATTTCTTCCAACTTCTTGAGCCAGGGAAGTGATGGTCTCCATATTTCTGACATGCCCGCAGAAAGACTCCTCAAGGCTGACCTCCCTTTCACAATGCCAGAGGCATAAGTGTCACTGTTCCCATTTCTCAACAAGTGTTTTCTGCCACAATTGACATAAAACAGTGACATTTCCATGCAGGGCACACATTCCCACTCGAAGAGGTACACCTGAATGCAGGGCTTCAAGCCAGCATTTGTTATGTGGCAACCTCGAGTCTCCTCTAGTTTATGAAGTAAAGCTTAATTATTTGGAAAATTTAAATTTTGTACTACTCTTAGCCACAAAGGGCTCATGACATCTCTGGCACAGCAGGTCACCTAGAGTCACTGTGAACGACTGCTTTCCATGGTAGAGATTTTCCACAGCCCTCTTGCCCAAAAGCTCAGTTGGTAATGGAGTGCCATGGCTTACAGTTTCTTAGTACATTGTATTTCTCACCTTGAAAACCAGGGCATAGGAAAGCTTATGGATCTGAGGATCAGTGAGAACTGGATTGAAGATTAGTAATTGGTTGATGATCTCGGGGAGGTTGGGTATGTTGATATTGAATCAATATTCCTTGTGGGTCTTGCCTGACTTGTCTTTTCCTTCTATGTCCCTTTGTATTCCATAAGTAGGATATGTTAAGAGGGAAAAGGGCATCCGAAGGCCAAAAGAGTAATTTTGTTGGTGAAGAACAATGCCTTAAAGATGAGCTGTGGTCTTTGAGGAGGTAAAAGTGACTTGGGTGTGAGAAAAGAAGTCAGTCGACTCCCGAGACTTAGGAGATGGCAGAGAGGTGAAGGCTTTGTTTTAGAAGTGTGGGCCGTAAGCCTTTGAGACCCACTAATAAAGCAAAGCCACCTGCTCATGTCACTGGGCCGTGGTTCTTACTGCAGGCAGGGTATCAAGGTGACTACAAGTTAGTTGGTCCTGCAAAATCTGTTTCCTGTGAAGAGATTTATGAACACCATTGGACAGCTGTGTCCTCCTCTAGCCTGGGCCTCCATGTCATTGTGTGTCCTCACTGAACACTCTGCTCCTGAGGGTTCTGAACAAGTGAAGAGGGAGCCCATGCATGAAAGCTACCATCCAGAATATACAAGGTCATGACTGATGCATGTAGCTATAGAGACGGGTGGTGGCATTTGAAAGCCGGAAGAAAATTTAGAGCGTGTCACGCCCGAATCCCCTCATGCAAATCAATTAACAAAAATGATATAGCCAAACATTCAAGTTGATGCCCTGTAATTAGTAACTGGAGTTTGAGGTACTCAACAAGGTAATAAAGCCCATTAAGAGCCGTCAGACCCACTGAGTCTCTCTGGCACCGCTAGTGGGTTAGCAGCTGCTCGCGGGATGAAGTGGCTGGAAGGAAGAAAATGCTGTCTCTCTGGGTGTGTTGGGCTCTATCCAGCTTGTGCCAGTCACACCCACATCTCCTGTTCTATAATAATTAGCAACATCTCCCTTGCTCATCTAGGGGCTGGAGGAAGACCAAAGTGTGGAGGGATAAACCTTAGTGTTGAGTGTACTTACACGAGAAGTGGGTTCCTGCCATTCCTCCAGGCAGTGGGCAAACTCCTGGGCATGGCATTGAGGCAGAGCCCCTTGCGGCTCCAGCCTGTCCTCCTGTGCTCTAAGCCCCCAGGTGCCTCTGGATCTTCCAATCCCATCTATGCTCTCATCATTCTTGTTCTGATATAATTCTGTGCCTGGACACCTTTCTTCCTTGATATACTCTTATACTTTAAAGGTCATGTCACCTGTATCTTCTGTCTTCCCTTAGAACCTGAGGGACATGGATCACCCCTCTGTCCGTAGCAATGCTTTGTCCAGACCTCCATTATTCTGTGAGTTGCTCATTTATCTGAAAGTGCTTGGGTCTTATATTCTTTATTTTCTCCCAGCTTAACCTAGAACTGGGAGAAATTAGTTACCTAATAAATGCCTTTGCATGCAGATAGAAGAATCATAAATAGATGTCCTAAAAAGCTGCTTTCCTGGTTTTATTTCTACATCAAGGTAAATTCTGTAAGGGCAGAGATATCTGTTTTGTTTACTGCATGCCCTCACACCTAGAATATTACTTAACACACAAAAGATTTCAATAGATGTTTGTTGGATGAATGAAACATAATAGACTATTTTTTCTAAGTTTTAACTTGTGTAGATATTAGATTTTTCTCACAAATATTACTGATGTAGAAGAGAGTACTAGACCTAAGTGACTCTTTTCCTCGCATGGATTATTGGCCCATTTGTCTTCTTCCTTGGGACTGCCTATCTCTCCCCCTACCAGTAGCTTCTTATCATTCAGAATTAGGCAGCAGCTCATCCTTTTCTCCAGTTCCTAAACTGGAAAGAGAATGTGAGTTTTAAGTATTGACTTTAGAAAATTGTCCATTTAAAACATGTGTTTATGACATTTACTTTTCTGCCACTGTCTTTCTTGGTTTATCATTCTCTACCAGGAGTTCTAGAAAGGGAAAGGTGCTGTATTTGCTTTTTATTTTTAGTTTGCATATAGAGGAGAGAAGCTATTGAGCTGTGGAGAGTGAACCAGCACTGGAGTTTTCCCCAAGCTATTCTTACTGGCAGCTTGATGGAGAAAGATGCACATCTCTTCCCGCAACTCTGCAGCATGGTGGGCCTGCTTTAGTTTAAGGTATGGCCAGTGGAGAGACAAACTTTGTGCTAGTAGGGAACACAGGACTGGACAGAAAATTTAGAACCAGTGTTTTGTTCATAAGTTTGCCTCGCACTTATCACAGTGCTCTGCTTCCAGCAGATATTTAATAAATAACTGCTTCATTTTGTAGCAAATATTTTATGAGTTCTATCTTCACAAAGAGTGTTAAAGGTCAGATCTTTGAAATTTATTGTTTACCTGAGGAAGACAGTAGTCTCCAGAAAAGGGAAGATGCAGTTCAAGGTGCCACAGGTCTCTAGTAGATCTCAGGATCATCTTGTGGACTTGAACCTGTGGGACATTGGGATCAGGAATCACGAGATGTGTGACAATGGGCTGCTCCAGTGTTCTGAATCTGGGGATGTGTTTCAATACTTTTATTTGTCTAATTGAGCTTAAGTTGGTACTCAAGTATTATGACCTGATAATGACTAAGAGCTTCATTCCAGACATGTCTTCCCAAAAGAAAAGGAAGAAGTACTAGAAAACAAAAGGCAAAGGTTCATTTATTCACTTAGCCCATCTAATAGTTGCTAATTAAGTGTATAGCACTGCCCTTGGTGTCCAGTAGAAGAGCACTGAACAAGGAGTATAGAGTTAGAATGTACTTCTGGCTGTACTGTTTAACTACTCCGTTTCTTATCCAACTTGGAATTTGGTGTCATCTCCACATTAGTCTCAGATAACATCACAGCATGCAAAAAGCTTTCACTTTTTGCATTATCAAATGCTATCATCTGCCTGTAGTGCTGTATTATAAAGAAACCCAAGACCACATGTGGGCTTAATGTAAAACAAGGCTGCCCATGATCTATTGGTGGTGTCTGCTATGGATGATGGATAAGGGGTCATAGCATTAATTCAACTTTACTTCCATCCTGGGTGATGTAATCCATGATGTTCCCACTCTTGCATCTTATTGTTCAATACCATTGAGTCTTTTCTTCCTAAGAAAGTAAAACCTCTGCAGATAATACATAGCTCTATTTTGCTTAATGTAAAAAAATGAAAGCAAGAAAGGGCAGTTGAAGCAATGTAATGATTACAAATGTCTACTATAGAAATGGCAGTTTTACCATAAACTCTTTTTTTTCAGACCATAGGCTTTAAACAGAACAAAAGAAAGGTATAGTTTTCCTTGATCAAATTAGTTTCCATATATTGCAATGAAGAGTATTGAAAGGAATCCAAATCCACCAGTAGAAATCTGCCTGAGTTACTATTTAGCCTAAATGAAAGTTTAGTCATCTATGCCTCATTTCAGTGAAAACCTTGAATCTTTAAATAAGTCACATGAAGTTTAAAAATATAAGCAAGAGCCTTTTTGTATATTTTGGTCTATGAGACAGATTTAACTCCAATTTGAAATTGTGTTTCATTAGGGATGTTTTCTTCTGACTATGGATTTAAATTAAGGCTGTTATACATAATTGTGTTAGCCTACAGAGGGCTGAACAAGGTCATCAAATATGGGCCACATTTATAAGATGGGCCACATTTATGATCCTCTGTATGTACACAGCATCTGTGCATGTTCATCTGTGTGCAAACGATGGCTCTACAATTATTTTTAAATCATGCATCCCACTTTTGAAAATAGCAATTAATGTAGAGCTTTACAAGGTCAGAGAGGATCAAATGAATAAGGCCATTAAATGTTTTACGTGTGATTTTCTAATAGGGTATTTCTGCTACTTCATATTTCTTAAGAGAAATATGGTGGAAGGTCCCTTATCATGTGTGGCTTATTACTATATAGAACCATAGAATGTTGAGTTGTAAGAGATCTCCAACATCATACCTTCCTACTGTATAAGCTTAAGAGTCAATTTATAGGCACATATTGGTCCTGTTTCTTCTCACATAAAGTTTTGCCATGGGCGATAGTTTTAAATTCTTAAACAGTGATACTTATCTTTAAAACCCTAACATTAGAGTTGGAAAGGGCTATATTTGATCCTTGTCTTCTGTTTCTCTGGAAAGCTAAGGCTATTTGCCTAGTGACCCCTAGCTAGTTATGGCAGAGCTCAGAGCTGAGTATCACACCAGAATTCTTGATTCCTAGTCCAGTATCTGTTCTTTCCTTAAATAACTAAGAAAATAAAGACAATATAGCACAGTGTGAAGTCTCATGGATATGAAAGAAGAGAAATGGGAGTTCTTAACCAGTGATTCGGCCTTCTCCATCTTGGCTTGGCAAGCTGCTCTGAAGTTTTGCTCCCTGGCTTCTTGGCATGTTTTGTCACTTCTGGCAATGAGAGACAGGTAGTTTTTTTTTTTGTTGTTTTGTTTTGTTTTTTAACCAGTGCTTTCCCTTTTGTTGTGGCTGCCTGGAAGCTCCTAGAATCTCAACAGTTGTATTAATCATCATGAGGTTAGTATATTTGCTTCCTTTTTTCCTCAGTACTGATTTATGGCATATCTGTCCTTTGTTGTAAGCTTCTGCAAATTCTTTCTGGGGGGTGGGGGTGGTAGAAAAGGCAATGAATAAATAAAAAGGCAGTGATTTAGAGAGAATGGCATCTTAGCAGCTGGACTAACCTCTTTTGTAGTAGTGGTGGTGGAATTCTTTGATGAGAAAGAAACTTATCTGTTGAGCTCTCAGTAGGAGATAAGGAAGCCTTAGTTTTCTCTGCAGATGAAGAGGCAGCAGAAGGACTGCTGGTGTGGTATCTGAGCACAGAGACATGGGAGGGGCCAAGTCTCTGTGGAGACCCCTCCCGCCAGCCCCTCATGTCTTCAGTAAGGTGAACAATCACTACAGGCCAGGTGTCCTTGAATTTCTTATGGCAGCTGGGGATAAGGCTGCCTCTTCTGTAGGAGACAGCACAGGAAGTCAGGGGACCTGGGTGAAGACCCTGATACCTGGGTTACATTTACACTCTTTAGCTTTTGGAACCCCCACATGCAGCTTCTTTTCACGTGCTGGAAGCATCCTCAGAGGGAACAGAGCAAGCTGCCTGATGTGCAGCCCCAGCACAGGTGGAAAAGAGTCTGTCCTGGCTATGTCCCTGCAGACAATACCCTCTCTTCCCTCAGTCCATGTGCTTTATATGTGGGGTTCCTTGAGATCCCTTCATTTAATCAGCTTTCAGAACAAGTCACCTGGGTAGATTTTTGCCTGTTTCCTCTTAGACTAGTCAGATGTTATAATCCCATTATTATTTTAAATTAACTTCTGAGCAGATTTGTAAGAACCTCTTAATAATATGGGACATTTTGTTAGGGTGTTATCTGTTCCTTTTCTGACCAGAATGAATTGGCCATGAAATTGCCACAGTCCTATTAACATCTTTAAGCAATCTCTCCCCACCCATTTATGTTGTTCTTTCTTTGGAGGGGGCAGGGAGTGTAGTTTAAATTAATTTATTTATTAGGTCTTTTGTATCTGATAGGAGTGGATCCATTATGCTTCAGGCCTTGGCTGTGTTTCTAGAGACTAGGGAGAGACTTTCTGTTAGTGAACAAGGTGACGCCATGAATCAGGTAAAATATCACCTTTCATCTGCCTTTGTAGTCTAGTGGACCATTTAATATATGGGAAAATGAAACTACCAGCCAAGTGCCCAGCGCTGGCTTCCAAACACTTTCATTTGGATGTACCTGAAACCCAGTATCCAGCGTGTACAAAGCTGAGCTGGGAAGCAAACTGGATCCCACCACCTTTTGTTTAAAGTTCCCTGGCAGCTCTCCATAACCTTCCTGGTAAAGTACATATTTTAAAGGTGACTGTGAATTAACCATCCTGCTATTTCTGCCCATTTCCCATACATGATAACTAAGCAGATTGAGCTTATATAGTGAAGCAAAAGGTAGAAAACCTAAAGATTTACATACACACACACACACACACACCTGTGCTTACTGGCCTGTAACTCCTGTTTTAGGTCATGGGTGAGATCGTGGATGGTTTCTACCCAGAACACTTGTGCTGAGAAATGCAAAGTGCCAGTAGGTCAAGAAAGCTTCCTGGTTACTTGCCATTCCTCCTGTATCCTTTTCTAGCAGAATTTCCCGAAATAAGGCCCACTTTCTCCACAAACAATTCTGTCTTTTTTCTTCTGCCTCCAATCTGCCATCTGGGAGGGGTGGAACAGGTACTCTCCAAGCCAGAATCAGCTAGCTCCTAGCAAGGTGTGGGAACTTCCACTCCCCCTCTTCAGTGTCCTGTTGCACCTGTCTGGCTGCCCTCCTCTCTCCTCCCAGAGGGCCGGGAGGGTTTCGGGGACTGGCAGTGCCCTAGCAACTTGGCTTCAGGGGATCTGGAAGAGCCAGGCTCAAGCAGGACTGGCCAAACACCACAGAGGGCCATAAACCACAGCTGCTTAGCATAGGAGCCCTTTCAGTGCCCTCCCATCCTCACTCAGTGGTGAAAGTATCCATGGTTCTGTGTGATTCAAACCAGGGCTTCTGGTTGACTACTATGAAAGTTCTGGGAAATAAAATAAGACAGTCCGAAAATGGCCAGAACACAGGAGGCATCTGCCAGAATTGGGTTATTGTGATGGTGGCCTGCATGGTGCTCTCCGAGCACTCGGGTGGCAGAGGAAATGTAATCCATTTCATTCCCCCGTGACTGCCCCCCACCACGAATAGCCTGAAGAAGGTTTTCTCGTGAAAGCGTCTGCTTCGACCTTCTGTTTCTGTCCTGTGTTTTATGGTCTCCCCTTCCTTGGCTGCTGCTATTTTACTGCCTCTTCCCTGACAAAGCACCAGGTTTATTCTCTTGCTCCGTGTGTTTGCCCGCTTGGGTGTCTAACCAATGTCTCAGCCTCAGCTAATACATTAGAATTTGAATAAATGTATAACAGCAGGTAGCAAGTGACTGGTGACAGGGTGACATATTGACTTAATATCTTGTGTAATGTGATATGAAGGATGTGCCTTTTGGTGTGTATTTTCATTTTAATTATTTTTTGTTGCTTTTCTTAGGCAGACACTTGTAGGCAGTTTTGAGTAATTGTCTGAAATCATTAACATGTTTATTAAATAAGGAAGCAGAGTGCATTATCTAGCGAATCAATTATGTAAATGCACAAAAAGCATAAGAAATTAGTCTTTAACTGTTGCTGAACTGCATCCGTTCTCTAAAGGGTAGATGAAAGTTGCTGTGTGTGTGAGAGAGAGAGATTGGGGGGAGGGAGGATGTGTAGATTCAGTTCCCTTTCTCAGAGTTTGAAGGCAGCAGCAATTAATGGGTGGCTTTCTTTGGGAGGGGGCATTTCTGGGGTGCAGCAACTAGGAGAGATTTATGCACATCCTTCATGTTGATGACAACAGATGGTCGGTGGCTAGAAACAACAATCTCGATTAAAGGGTCTGGGCAAAATGATAAACAGTGTCAGTGGAGCAGAAGCAGTGGAATCGCTCCTCTGGGCCACAACAGCACTATCTAGGTGAAAAATCTTCAACAGATATTTTTTGTCAAACCAACCCATCATCCATTCTGATCATTTAAAATTAAAATATTTTTAGAGGATTTCTGTTATTGGCTCAAGTCTATTTTTTTGGTAGTAGTATCTATTTTCCTTTGGGCAGCAGTCACATTGGATATTTGGAAACTCACTCAAAGTACCTGCTATCCTAAAGTATTAATTAAATAAAATTTTCTGACTTATCTCCCTATTGCTTTTTATTTCTAAATTTTGTGGGTCTCTTTTCTCTCACAGATCCAACCTCAATGTACGTTTCCATTATATGGCTTTAAATGTAATGATAAAAAATAAAATAGTGTCACTGCACTGCTACCCCTCCTCCTGGCTAAGTATGTTCCCCCTATTCCTTCTGGTGGCAATCCAGAGAAGACTGGGTGGAGAGCCTACCTACAGGGAATTCTCTTTTGGTGACAGGTTTAGGAGCAGATTAAAGTGTAGGAGATAATAAGACAAAGATAGTATTCTAGCATGTGAAATTTAGTTTTTGAGCTAGAGAAAAAACATTTGTTATCATTTCTGTTTTTTCTTTAAAATAGAAATTATGCCACTTATTTTAATTTACCAGTGGTTGCTTGTAAAATGTTCTGGAAACCAAAAATAGTCTAGGAGGCAAGAGATTGTAGAAAGAGATTAACATTTGCCTATGGACTGGACTCAGTTACTTCCAGTTATATTACAGAGAGGTAGTCCCTCAACCTTCATGCACTCCGTTGCATATTTATAAGTAGGGGATAAGACATAACTCATAGGGTTGCTAGGGTTAAATTAGATACTATATTAGAATGCCTGTTAGCACAATAGGCACATAGGAGATCTTAGTTTCCATTCCAGCAGTGTTTAGAACTGCTAGGATTTGAGTTACATTGGTGGAGTTTGCTATGCAGAAGGTAAATACATCTAGAAACCTTACACAAATTCCCCATGTATAGTAGTAATTTTATGAAATTAAGTGTGAAAGAACTTAAGATATAGTCTAGCTATGTAGCATGGAAACAAAAAGAGGGCTCTTTCAAATACAGATACAGGCATAAAGTCATCTCTATAGATCGATATTTCAATTTCATGTTTGCATTTTTCTTTTGATAAATATTATTTAAAAATAACACACATACAGGATAAAAATTTCAGTATAGAACTGGTTGTGGTGCCATACTCCTTTAATCCCAGTACTTGGAAAGCTAAGACAGGAGGATCTCAGGTTTGAGGCCAGCCTCAGCAATTTAGTGAGACCCTCGGCAACTTAGTGAGATCCTATTTCAAAATTTAAAAAAAATAATAAAATAGAGCTAGAGGAGTAGCACAGAGGTAAAATGCTCCAGGGTTCGATTCCTAGCACCAATAATTAATTAATTAATTCAGTATAGTACCAAAAGACATATGATAAAACCTAAGTCTCCTATCCTCCTTTCACTACCAGATGCACCTTGGCACTCCCCAAAGTCACCAGTATTAATAACCCTAGTGCATATTTTGGATATATATGAATCTCTGTGGAAATAATTCCTGGAAGGGGAGATGCTGACCAAAGGCTTTGTGCACTTTCGATTTAGGAAGATACACCAAATTGTCCTCAAAGAAGCCTTGGAGCTTCCTCTCCAGTGCATTTACCAATAGTGTTGTTAACAGTGCTGCTTTGGCAGCCACTTTATCTTTATCTAATGGGACAAATGACATTTATTGTTACTTACCTTTCTCCTTTGGTTGTGAGTGAAGTTGAGCATCATTTTGTATGTTTATTAGTCATTGGCTTTGCTTCCATGAGCAGGTAGCAGGAGCTGTGCTGCAGGATGGAAGAGCTCATTTCCTCTGCTGCTGAGCATAGTGGTACAAAAAATGAATCCATGGTTCAGCCCCCTTCTGGGATTGATTCAGTTGACGTTAGCCCTCCAGCTAGTCTTGCTCCCTTCCTCAGAATACTCCACCTCCAAGGACTAGTCAGCAGAGGACTTGAAAGACTTAGACCCTTTGCTACCAGTTTTTGACAACTCCGAGTGGCCATCTCAGCTCTGAGCTGCCCATGGGACCTACTGAGGTCTTTGCTATTATTTCTCCACTGCTTGACTTCTGACTAGTCCTAGATTCATCCCTCCTCCTGTGGGTACTCATCCTGAGTGTACGCTCCACCAAACCTGCACACTGTTCTCCATCTCTAAATGTGCTTCCCAGAAAACCCAGTGTAGGATTAACCTTTCTCATTTTTACTCAGGGTCACTATCTTGTTCTTACTGATCTGAAGTATCTGCTTTAGGAAAAATCAGTCTTTTGTCTAACAGATGAGTTGCAAATACTTTTGCCTCTTTTGCTTTTTACTTTGTTGTGATATGCTTTGCCTTTCAAAAGTTTCAAATGCTAATTTATCAATCTTTCCCCTTTTATTTTAACTTTTGATTTATTTGTTTTTTGTCTGTTACTTGAAGAGGCTTCCTTATGCTTAGATTATTATTTTTAATGTTCTCTTTCTTTATTCTAAGATATTATTTTTACATTTAAATTTTGGAATCACCTGAGATTTAGTTTGATGCAAGATATGAGAATGGAATCAGCATTATTTTTCTGCTTAGTAACTGGCCAAATGTAGCAATATATTTATTAGGTAATATATCTTTTTCCCACATCTGAAATGCCAACTTTATTATAGAATAAATTTCCGCATGCATTATGTCTATTTCTGAACTATTTTTCGCATCGTTTTTTCTTCTTTCTGACTGTTGTTTTGCTGGTAACAAACTATTCTAATTACCTTAGCTTTATAGTATGTTTTAATATCCAGTGGGGTTAATAACCTCATAATTCAGAATTTTCCTGGCAATCCTCACAGGTTAATTTTTCATGTACATTTTAGAATTGGTTTTCCAAGTTTCAGAGTATTCCTGTTGGCATTTTTATTGGGATCACATTAAATTTATGTAGTAATGTAGGGAGAAATAGCATCATTATAATGAGTCTTTCTATCTGGGAATAAAGTATGTCTTTCCATTAATTTGTTATCTTTTATGTCTCTCTATAGGATTTTAAATGTTTTTTTTGTGAATTCTATGTTTCTTAAATTTATTTCTTGAAAATGTATGCCTTTTTGCTCTTGTAAATAGCATCTTTCTGCCAGGCATGGTGGTACATACCTGTAGTCCCAGTACTTGGGAGTCTGAGACAGAAGGATTGCAGGTTTGAGGCCCACCTGCAATAAAAGGGACTGGGGATGTAGTTCAGTGGTAGCGGGTCCCTGGGTTCAATTTCCTAATACCAAGCTAAAAAAAAAAAAAAAAACCATAAAAGTATCTCCTGTATATTTAATTGAATTTTGTTTATATAAGAAAAGCCATTCAGTTTACTGATTTTATAATCACTGACCTTACTTTTAACATTTCTATTAATTTTCAATTGGTTCTGTTTGCTTATATATTTTTATATATATGTACATGTACATATATACTATAAAAATAATAATTTGCCTCTTTCCAATTTTTATTATTCATGATTTTTCCTGATTGCACTGAGTAATACTAATTGGAAAGTGTGAAATTATGCAGTATTGATAGTTACCATTCTTGTCTTAATAAGAATGCTTATGTGTCAGCAGTAAGTATTAGTTGGGCTTTTGATATGTTTATATTTAAATCTCTTTTCCACATCAAAAGTATTCGTAGGTTTTTATTTTTAAGAGTTTATTAATAGAATGGAGTTTTTTTCAAAATATACTTTTGTTGGTGCTCATAACCATACATCATATTGAGGCTTAGTGTAATAGAAATATTCATGCACATAGCACTGGTGCATTTCCCTCCGGATCCCACCTTGCTCCCTCCCCTTCTGCATTCACAATGTTGAAATTGGTACGGATAAGTCGGGCATGATAGCGCATGCTTGTAATCCCAGTACTTGGGAGGCTGAGACCGGAGGATCTGGGTTGGCGGCCAGCCTCAACTACTTAGTGAGGCCTTCCACAACTTAGTGAGACCCTATTTCAAAATAAAGAATAAAAAATGGGACTGGGGGTGTAGCTCGGAGACTGCCCCTGGGTTCCATCCCCAGTACCGGAAAGAAAAAAAAAAAAAGAAAAGAAACTGGTATGAATCGCTTCATATGAATGTACATAGGATTGTTTAAATTGATTCCTTCATCAGCTCTTCTCCCTACCTCACCACGTCCCCTTCCACCATTCTACTGGTATGGATTCTCATTTGAAGTCTCTTGATTTTAATCAAATGTTTTTTTAAAGCATCTGTGGACATGATTATATGGTCTTTCTCCTTTAGCCTACTGATGTTATAAATTATCAAAGTAGAATTTTGGTTCTTCCTCCTGGTATCCCTAGAATTAGCCTTATTTGGTTGTGGGATGTTATTCTATTATCATACTGTTGGATTTTGTTTGCTTATGTTTGAATTCATATTTTTATGCCATTATTTATAAGTTAGATTGATCTGGATTTTTTTTCTTAGGTTATTTTTGTCACATTTGAGATCAATTTTATATAGCTGCTTTGGAAAAATAACTTGGATGCTTTCTTTCCTAAATATGTATTTAAGGCTTTAAATGTGGATCATAATCGGTGTCTTTGTCCGTGCTTCCCTAAATGTTTTAGATGAAATTATCTAATGAGTGATAGGTAATAATTGTCAAGGTTGGATCTGTCCTACCCCAGCAGAAAAAGGAAGAGAGACCAACAGATATATTCCTAAGGAACTGAGCGATGCCAGAAGAACCAAGAAGTGCTAAGGAAAGGCAGGGAGCTGTGGGATTCCAAGGAAACACTCCGGAAATCTCTAGAAAATACTTCAGAGATATTTAAGGTAACAACAGTAACAAAAACTTTATAAATTGTTCATTGTATGCAATCTGAAATGATGAATCTTTTAAGTATTCAGATGGTTATCCTATAGTAAAATGTCTACTGGGTAAATGCTGTCATAGTTCCTGTTGGCTCCCTTCCTTACACTCTTTGGAGACCATGCCCATATTTAGTTTCCTGTTGCTCCTTCTTCCCACTTAGCCCAGGACCTGCCTGACTGTGCTCACCTGCACAGGCTCAGGGGCTTCTTCCCCTCAAAGTCTCCCCTTCTTTGTGTGCAGCTCCTGGCTAAGGAACCAACCTGAGCTGAAGGGAAAGTTAGTGGCCCTGCCTCTTTGTATTTTGTAGGGCAATTTGACAATGCTTTTACCCAAAGCAGTAGGGGGTGACCTACCAGGCAGGCTCACAGGACATTCTGTGTGCCTGATAGAGCCATATCTCTAGCCCTGGCTGTTACAGATCATGGCAATGTTGTCCTTTTGAAATCAAGACAGGGTACCTTTTGATTCAGTCTTAGCAACCTTATATTCCTGAAGGTGCTGTCTCTTTTGTCAAAATCTTTCTGGGTTTTTTTTTTTTTTTTTTTAGTGCTGGGGACTGGACTCAGGGGCATTCCACCTTCAAGATACACTCCCAACTCTTTTTATATTTTTTATTTTGAAACAAGTTGCTGAGACTGGCCTCAAATTTGCAATCCTCCAGTCTCAGTCTCCCAAGTACTGGGACTACAGGCATGTGCCACACGCCCAGCTTAAAAAAAAGATGCATTTTTATGCTGCCTCCTCCTCCTCCTCCTCCTCCTCCTCCTCTTCCTCCTCTTCCTGTCTTATGCTGGACAGTGGGATTCAATTGGATCAGTTTGCTGGGGTTTTTTGGTTTTTTTTTTTTTTTACTTTGTTTTGCTCTCTGAGTATCTGCTTCTCCTGAGCAATTGTGTTGGACTTTGTGACAGGGCAGATTACATAATAGTATGTATTGGCTTAAAATTCTTCCAGTCACAATTGTTTTGATAAAATTTTCCTTCCAAATTCTAAATTGATTCCACACTTAAGTGATCATCAAAAATTTACTTCCAGTAACAGGTTGAAAGACTTAATGTATAAGATAAACCTATGGATGTTGCATTAACCCGAGAAATCAATATTGCCTCCGTAAAAAGCCTATCAACATATCTCTGAAACATGAAACCAGTGTTTTGAAATAGAGACAGAACTCTCTTTGATCAGGTTTTAATTTTAAAAATAAAGGAGATTTTTTTTGGGGGGGGGGGTTATTTACACTTTTTTACTGTGATACTCACAGATAAGGATACTGCAAATAGAATTGAAGTCAGAAGGATTTAGGGTTCTGAAAGGAGGTTTTTTGTGTGGAAAACAGCTTTCCTTGACAAGCTGCTTGTCAAGTTTTCCAGCAGCATCTCTTTTCATTTATTTATTTGGTTTGAGAGAGTTAGGAGAGTGTTTGGTGTGTTTTGTGCTGGCAGCTTACACGTCAAAAACACAAGACTAAAAATATTCCCCAAATATGAATATACAGTAGTTTCTTCTTTTTTTCTCTCTCTCCCTCTAGAGTACCAGTTGAAGCCCATACAAAGGGCTAACCCCTGGTAAACTGCCATGAGGTGAGCTTTCTGTTCTGAGTTCTCTTCACTCTATCTGGAACCCCACGTTGACTATACCTTGCTAAGTTCCCTATCTCATCAGCACCTTTGGTTAGACCTTTCTCCTCTCTTCTGTCTACCCGTGGAACCTATCTTTCCTGGTTCCCTGGCCTTGGATCCAGGTATTACCTGAGAGTTCAAGCAGAGAAACATTAAAGGGTTCTGTCTGGGTGGAGAACTCACAGTTCTTCTGTTGAAGGAGACCTCGCTTACTTACACTTGATCTCTAAGGATGAGTGGAATTTCCACAGGGGATTATTGATTAGGCACACCTACATTATCTGCTGGTATGTCAAGTACCCCTACCAGGCTATGTAATTCCTTAACCTGCTTTAAAAGAATCTGTCCATGAAGGTATTAAGGGAATCATGGTATGTTGAAATTTGGGGGTACTCTGCTTGGCCTTCTGTCTAGACATAAAGCAAAGAAAAATGAGAATCAACTTTTCTTCCTCTATCTTTGTATTTTTGGCAGTGAGCAGACACTGGTAAAATGAGACAATTGACATGTTGAAGGGAAAATTTCCTCTCTCGAAAAATAAGTTCAACATTGTACATTCAGTGTACTGTGAATGTATGTGCATACCGGTGGTTACATTTATAGCAATACAACTGAGAATGTGCAAATTAAGTCTGAGAAGTGCCAAGTGGTGTCCTCTAGCATGGAGCAGAACATTTTGGTGTGACAGGAGCTTCCAATCAGGTAGCAATTCCTTTCCATCCAATTGCTTTAACTACATTTTTAATTTCTAGAACTAGAAGGCTAAAAATGTTGGAAAACCCAACTTAAGGAGGCATCTTTTTATTTTTTCTTGATATTTATTTTTAGGCTCTTTTCTCCTCTCAGATGATAGGCTCACTCTGTCCCACCTGCTGTGGTAACAGCTACTGAGGCAAGAGAGCAGTAATGTCCTGTTGTCTACTGTTTGGATTCTTTAAGAGATTGGAGAGCAACTGGGTGTGGTGGTACAGGCCTGTAATCTCAGTACTTAGGAGGCTGAGGCAGGAGCATTACAGGTTCAAGACTAGTCTCAGCAACTTAGTGAGACCCTGTTTCAAAGCAAAAAATATAAAAAGAACTGGGAGTGTAGCTTGGAGCTAGAATGCCCCTGAGTTTAATCTCCAGTAACATGTACACACACACACACACACACACACACACACACACACACAGAAAGAGAAAGAGAGAGAGATAGAAGAGAGAAGAGAGAAGAGATAGATTTGGGAGCTGGAATTTCACCTGAAGGTCTCCCTGCAAATTTAACTTTTTGGGTCCCAGATTCAGTGGCCTCTGGTTCAACTCCACATTTCTTACCTGCAAATCAGAAAGAATCCTATTAATTTTTCCCAAGTTGACATACTAAGACCCTCCTCTTCCTTTTATCCCAGGCTGATTTCAATGAATTAACTATTTTTGTTCTTTTATTTATTTTTGAGTTTACATTTATTTGTGAAGAAAGTTAGCAAAACTTTGAATCATTTCAGGCAAAATGTGCTGATTCTTCTAATCTAGTATTTCTCAATTGTTCTGTGGAACACTAGTGATTGGTGAGGTACTGATAGTTTTTCTGTGGAAAATATTTCTGCGGTTCATTTAGTTTGGGGAAACACCACCTGCTGTAAATCGCCCCATATTGTTTCTTAATGCATATTAGTACATTAAAGATAGAGAAATCTTCAAATGTAAAACAAAAAGTGAAGCCGGGCGTGGTGGCGCACGCTTGTATTCCCAGCATTTGGGAGGTTGAGATCGGAGGATCCGGGTTCGAGGCCAGCCTCAGCTACCTAGTGAGGCACTCCGCAATTTAGTGAGACCCTGTTTCAAAATAAAGACTAAAAATAAGGCTGGGGGTATAGCTTGGAGGTAGAATGCCCCTAAGTTCAATCCCCAGTACCGCAAAAAAAAAGAAAAAAAGTGTTCTACTTTGTCTAGCTCAGCATTTGAAGAGTTGTTTCCCTCCCCCCCCCCTAGAATTCTATCGCCAATCAGGCCCTACAAGACCTTAGAATATCCTGAGAGGACAAACATTCTGCAGAATGTAGGCTAGACCATGCAAAATAAAATCCTCCATGCATTTTCCAAGAGTTTCACTTTCTGTGGTGCACAAGCTTTTTGCCAGTGGTATCAGTTTGGTATGGATGCAGGAAGGGACTTGAAATTCTCGTAATATAAAAGCTCACACATTGTGTTAAAAGATTTCCAAAGATCTGTGCTTAAAACAGTCAAGCATTGTACCCTGAGCATTTTCAGAGTGGTCTCCTTCGCCACAGAGGAGGAATGACAGCCAGCCTGAAGCAGTTAAGTTTTTATATTATATGAAGTCTGCTCTCTGAAATTTTTTATTCATACATCATTCAGCACACACAGAACCATCTAGCTCCATCCCACGTCTATGTGAGTCACTTTTTTAAGCACTTCTTTTTTAAAAAGTGTCTCATGCACATAGATAATTAGAGAGAGGGAAAAAAACAAGTAAAAATAAATCATGTTGTTTAATTTAAAAACCCAAATGAATCTTAAGTACCAAATACATATGTTTCTCACTTTCTTGGATTACCAAGAACTTACCACCTTTGTTCTGATTCTATTCCAAGCATTTGAGTTAGCATTTTTTACCATAAAAATGAATGATATGGGAACAGCATGTCAACATAGAGGTGATACTGTGTTAAATTCTCCCAAATGACTCAATATAAATAAAGCCTGGAAAAGTCCTCTGTAACCATATGCTTCAGGTTAACAGCCCCTTGTATGTCTCTTTCCAGGGTAATTATGTTGTCCTGATGGACAATAACTTTCCAATTTATATGCTCCTCTTTCAAGACTGTTACCCAGGAAATGGGATACTGAAAGTTATTCATTGTTGTTGAGTGGATTTACTGATTATGTGATATTTATGTCAGAATTGGTAACCTGTTATTACTTATTATTTCATCATTAAATTTAATGCATGAGATGTGTAATTTTATAGTTGTCCATTACTGTGTTAATTTAATGTAATGCAAATTGATTGTTCACCAAGAGTAGCATGCATCTAAGCACACATTTTAAATTTTAAAATGTTAAATGCAGCTTAGCTCTGTTTTGAGCTCTGAGAAGAGGTGTGTTTTGGATCCAGAGAACATCTGCATTTGGAAAGCCAGCACAATGGCACAGGCAGTGTGATTTGCTGCCGCAGGCTAATGCCACTTTATCTGCAAGCTCAATCAGGCTACTGGGCACACAGTGCCAGGAAAGGGCATTTTACAAATGAGGACAAGTGTGTGCAATATGTTAATTTTGCAGGAAAGAGCTTGAAATCCTCTCTCTCTCTCTCTCTCTCTCTCTCGCTCGCTCGCTCGCTCTCTTTCTCTCTCTCTTTTAAAGAAAGCTGGAATTTAAAAAATACAAAGGAAGTTGAGCCACAATCTTCAGGTTTAGGCTGCCTTAGGTTCCAGAAAGAAAACATCTTTGAAAGTTAGACCTAGAATTACTATTGCTGATATTTTCTGTATTGTACTGCAGACTGAATGAGGGAGAACCTGCCGAGAAATAAAACATGTTGGAGTTTGTAGTATTCAGAAGAGAACGTTAGAGTACACAGAGCTAGATTTTGTTGGGATCTTAATTGCTTGTTTATACTGGCAAATGTTGGTTATGTTTATTTTGGTCTGGAGAGAGAAATTCATCACCTCTCCCCAGCTTACTGCTTTTGACTCTTATTAGCTTTGGTCTCCAGTCATTGGAGATTAGACCTTCTCTTCTTGGGGTGGGTGGAGACCAACATCGAAAATCCCAGGAAATGTCTTATGCAAAGCTGAGGCCACATTGACTTTGGACTCAAATGTGATATTTTAAGGACATAAACTTTAAAAGAGGTAGAATCTTGTGGGCAAAGTTTCAAGTGCTTTACAGTGGTAATGCGTTACAACTGCTATTATTGTGATGACCAGCATCTTCCCTGCATCTTGGCTTGGTTCATCAGTCCTAATGTCTGAATCCTACTGATTGAAACCCTTTATTCTAAAGAACTGCCTTTTTTGACTATGTGTCCATTTATTGTTTATTTATAAGAAATAAAATCTCCTTTCTTCCTTAATTCTGTATGGTGGTACCAGTGTACCAATGTGTTTTGTCTCAGAGTGGTCCACTGTATCCTTTTTTTCCCTTTAATAATAACAAAAAATAGCCACCACATTTTAAAAGAAATAAATATTTAAATTATTTTCTTTGAGTTATTGATATTTACTGTAGATGGAACCCCAAATATTTGGTGCTGGCTACAAATGTATTCAGCTGTGTATTTGCCACCATGAAAATGGATCCATCTCTAGTGTCAATGTAATAATAGCTAGTTAACTATTCATCAGCAGCATCACATAACAGATGAGAAGGAAAATGGGAGAAAATGGGAGATAGGAGGATAATTTAGGTACCAAAAGTATAAACTGCAGCAAGACTTGGCAGGGTGGAGGGGTGATAATGAGAACCTCAACTTCTGTGCTTATATGGCCAGGAAATATTCCACACCCTTTCAAGAATAGTGCAAAGTAAATTCTGCAAGTGGCACACTGAGTTTAAATCAGGATCAATCCATAAAAAGATGACAAGTGATAAAGATGTTCAAAACAAATACCATTTGGACCTTTGGGAACCTTTTCTCTTCAACTTTTTAGTTGCCAGAAGCCTTTTCTTCCCTCAAGCCTTTAGTTCCCCACTTCTTCACCCATACCTATATACATATCCAGGGGTCTTTTGTTTAGTGTTACAAAGGTGACAGAAAAATGGTCAATTAGGTTAAGATCTTAATGGTGTTTATTTAGTCATCTGTCTGGTTTAATCTGAGATGACATGTGTATGACTTCCAATGTTGCTTGGTGTCTGTTAGCTGTTCTAGTGGACTAGATTATCACTTTCAGCTGTCCCTTAGTATAACCCATGGTTCTGGTAGTCTTGCTTTCTGCTTTTCTGGTACATGCAAAAGCAGCTGTGCATAGAGATAAGGATACATTAGAATTATATAGTTATGTATGTGTTAGTCAGCTTTTGGTTGCTATGACAAAAAAAGCCTGAGGAAAAAATGTAAAGGAGGCAAGATATTTTGGCTCAGGGTATCAGAGGTTTCAGTCCATGGCCAGCAGGCTCCATTAATATGGTCCACTATGAGGCCGAACATAATGGCAACCAGGGTATGGTGAATAGAGTTGCTCAACTCATGGCATGGAAACAGAGGGAAAGAAAGAGAGAGAATGAGGATGGGGCTGGGAAGAAGACATCCGCTTCAAGGGTGTTCCCCAGTGACCTACTTCCAACTAGGCCTGACTTCCTAGTTTTCTCTACAATAATGCCATCAAATGACTCCATCACTGATCAATCCACTGATGAGGTCAGAGCCCTTATGAACCATTCACTTCGCTAAGTCCCACCTCTGAGCACTGCTGCATTGGGGCCCACGCCTTCAACACATGAGCCTTTGGGGAACATTCTAGATCCAAATTGTAACAGGGTGGTTTTAGGATTTGTGTGTGCGTGCAGTGCACTCGTGCATGCAATGTGGAAATACAAGTCTCTGACGTTATAAATGTGAGAATAACATCAAAGTGTGAGAAGAACTTCTCACACTTAGATATTATTCTCACACTTTGGGGAACAAAATAGGATTTATTGGTAGGTTGTATCTGCACTTGCTGTAAGTGGAATATATTATTCCTCCAAAGTTAAGCTATAAACAGATAACAACATAAAAGTTTTGTTAAAGCAAACATTTAACTAGAACATTTGCCAGAAACAAAACAATATAAAGAATTAGAAAATGAACTACTCATTGTTAGAAAAAAACAGAGGTAGGAGAGTACTTTTTTATATTTTCTTAAGATTCTTGCTTTCATCTTTAAGAATATCCTGCCATGGAGAAATGAACAATGATGTTGGGTTCTGTTGAAGTGATATAAGTCCATTTCACAGATGGTTTCTGGCTGAATGAAGGAACTAGTGATTTTGGTCAAAGTGCTCTTGGTATAGTTCATTAAGGATTAAAAGGGAATGAAGATACCAACTTTTAAATTTCTTTTTTAACCAGTGGATTACTAAGGTTGAGCAAAATGATGTTTGGCTCATTTCACAAATAGATGTGTTCCGTCTATATTTGAGGAACTAGTATAGATGAACCAAGTACAGTACATCTTCATCAATTTACAGTCTCTGGTCTGACTACCAGTTCTGGCATCCTTTGGTTTGCCTTCTGTGCCTCTGAAGAATTCCTGTCTTTAAAAGGAAGTTAATTATTAACCAAGAGTGTTTGCTTTCCTGTTTACTCTCCAAAGCTAAGGAGAGAATTAAGTAATTATATATAGGTACCTAAAATAAAAACATTCCTTTTGTTTAAACACGTAGTTAAGACCAAAGGAAGAGGAATTATTTTACATTATTTCCTAATAATTGCTTAAATCTTGAACTTTGCTGCCCTAGGGGGAAAAATCATCTTACATAGTAGTTCACTTGAAATCTCTCAGGATAGTAGTGTGTTGGAAGGGGCCTTCCTTCCTTCCTTCCTTCCTTCCTTCCTTCCTTCCTTCTTTCCTGCCTGCCTGCCTGCCTGCCTGCCTGCCTCCCTTCCTGCCTTCCTCCCTCCCTCCTTCCCTTCCTCCTTCCCTCCCTCTCTCTCTTTTATGGTACTGGGGATTGAACCTAGAAGCATTGTACCTCTAAGCTATACCCTCATCCCTTTCTTATTTTTTACTTTGAAACAGGGTCTCATTAGATTGCTGAAAGTCTTGCTAAGTTGCAGAGGCTAGCCTCAGACCTGCAATCCTCCTATCTCACTATCTCAGCCTCCTAAGTACTGGGATTACAGGTGTGCACCACTATATTCGACTTGGTCTTCATTTCTTAAATAAGAGGATGAGAGACTGGAAGAGTGAAGAATTGATTGAGGAGGGTACCTGCTTTCCTGAAAGTCCATGTAACTCTAAAGTCTCATGATGAGGCCACACCTGGCCGAGCCTAGTTTGTGACATGTTTGTTGGGTCCAGAACAATCAGAATAGGTATATAGTTTAAAAAATTATTATATGCACTTGGTCATCTAAAATGAGAGTCACATTTTTACAATTCAAACTTGGGCTATTGCATAGTTCAGTATTCTTATTCTTACCCAAAAGGTTGAAAGTGGGAATTTTTGCTCAATTTCCAATGGGTTAATAATAAAGACTAATACTTATTGAGCTCCTGCTCTGTTCCTGGCATTCTTGTAATTGCTTTACTGGTATCCTTTTGCTCCTGCCTTATAGAATTTACAAGGTGCTATTATATCCTCTGACCTTGTAATGAGGGACTGCATCACAGAAATTGTCACAGGGAGCAGGTATTCAAACCCCAACTCTGCCAAGTCCATGCTCTTTGTTAACACTAGGCCAGATGTTCTTCTGAAAGGAAGGAAATTTTTTTTAAGCCAAACCGACTGAGAAACTTTACATAGTTCATTAATACTGTAGGCCATTGGAATGCCTGAAAATCTAGCATACCATTCTGCACTTTCAGACAGACCTGGCTCAGCCAATTCAGGAGGCTTCTGGGAGGGATATGAAGTTTCATTGAGCTGAATGACTGACTCAGGGTGTTCATCGTAGGTGCCAAATAAGAGGTCTGATGCTGAAGGAAATAAATCTAGGGATGCTCACTTAGTAAATTGTGGTTCCAAACATCACTGGTCTATCTTACCATGTCTACAAGAAATTAGCCATACCATGAAAGAAACCAGACAATAGTTTTAGAAAATAAACCTGGTCACTCCTTTCTATTGCATTTTGGCAAGATATTCATTGGCTTTGGGGACTGTGATTGAGTTTTTCTACAGTTGAGATTTATTTTCATAGCACCTGATGATACAGTAGGAAGAAGGGTAGGTATCACAGAAAGTCAGGGGGTATCATCAAAGCAAATGTTCCTGGGGCCCCTGGATCTAAGGAGGAGTCTGAGCATGAGTATGATGTCAGAGCAGCCAGTCAGCTCAACAAATGACTGACGTGTCTGTGTGTGTCATCATGCCTGAGATCACGTCCTCTGACTGGTGACTCGCTCTTTCCCATGGGCTTGCCTAACATCACAGACTTCTCTGATCAACAGCAGCCTTCAACTCTCTGAATTTCTTCATTCTACTACTTGCTTCTCTCCACTCTTTTTGCTTTAGGTCATTTTTGTTTTAGTTTATTTTGTTTTCATAATAAGATGATTATATAAACCTGCTGAAAGGATAAATTTAATTTGTTTTGCAGTTACTACAATTATTGCTTTAAGTCTTAAGAGAGTTAAGCCATGCTAATTTGTAGCTATCTTGTAGTTCAGGAAGGTGTTAAGAGCGGCTGTATCTTTACATATCCAGAGAATATTAACAGGTACCATGCATATACCTTAAATATTATTTGATTGATTTTATTTTATATACATGTTCATAATTTGGAAAATGGTCCCTCCCTCTCTCCCTCCCTCCCTCCCTCCTTCCCTTCTTTCGTTTATTGTCCTGGGGATTGAACACAGGGGCCCTCTACCTCTGAGCTACACTCCCAGCCCTAGTTATTTTTTGTATTGAAACTGGGTTTCACTAAGTTACTGCGCACTGGCTTCCAACCTATGATTCTCTTGTCTTAACCTCCTAAGAACTGGGATTATAGACATATGCCACTGTTACTTTTTTTTTTAAGACAAGTTTTGTTTGGAAATAATGAACAAAGCTGTAGTTTCCTTTATATATTTTCTGATATTTACATTTTGATTTTTAGAGCACACTTAGTTTGTTAAACTATTATGTTCCCATACTTGGATGAATCTAATAAAAAACAGGCTATTTTTATTAACCGCCAGATTTCACAACCGTTGTGTTCCATTTTGATACCAAGAGATATATAGCAGGATTTATTCAGCAAGTTCTTTATATTTATAAAAGTGTCAACAGTGAAAACAGCACACATTTATACAGGCAATCATCGAAATGTACCAAGCAAATGGTGATACCAAACTTCTCGGCTGCTTTTCCTTGCCAGCAATATTGTTTGACCTTATTTATAGAACAGTAGGTAAAGTGGAATTTGTTCTTTCAGCTGTTTGCATTTCTGACAACAGTCCTGTTACAACAGACTTAGAATGTATTGAAAAAGCCAAAGGAAATTCTATTTATGTTTATAATTGTTAAAGAACAAGCTCTGAATTATTGCACTTCATTTTTTAGAATTGTAATTATAGCACATTAAAATTTATATTTTCATTATTCATCTTTTGACATTATTTATTAGGGTATCATGAGATTACTAATTAAAAATGAAATTGGAAAGAAGGGGAAAAGTCAGAACTGGGAGACTCAATGACAATAAAATAGGAACAAGGATGATTACACTTTCTTCACTGTGAAAAAAAATTTTTTTTAGACAGCTATGACAGTCTAGCTGATAAAATACTTTGCTGAATGGCCTTTGTTTTGCCAGGATGGAGGTCATGGTTTATTGATTATCCAAACATCCGCAAAAATATAAAAAATTAATAATTTTCTTGTTGACATGTATATGCGCTAGCATTTACTGTGGTTATACTTTGGGGAAATTAAAATGAATTGAATTTATTTTTCCGGAATGGCATGGTTTCTGTAAACCAGTCTGAATTATGCATTTCAATGAATCCCTACTTCTATTTTATACTAAGAATAGATAGATTAGTGAGTAAATTCCCTCTTTTTTAAAGACTTGAATGCAAATCTGATTCCTGTTTTAAAAAGAGAGAAGGAGGGAGGGAGGGAAAGAGAAAATGAGGCAGGCAGTGGAGAATGCCTGGAAGGGTGTGAATTCCACCCACCTGTCCCCCACTCCTAGCGATCAGGGTCATAGCACCTACACCCAGTTCCAGGGCAGTGCTGGTTTTCCAAATGAGCTTTTCCCTGTTTGCCAATGAAATTTTACAAAAAAAAGGAGAACTGAACTTCCTTTCCTAGAGACACACATCCATTTGGTGGTAGAATTAGGAGCCACATTTCCTTTCTCTCCATTCTGTCCCCAGCCCCACCCACCCCACCCTATGGAGCCCTACCAGTGTGGGAAATCCTACTCAGTGTGTTTTTCCACTGTATCAAATCAAGCTCAGATTTTGGCCTATTGACTTGCATTTCATAATAAATAATTGAAGACATAAAACATGCTTAGAACATAGTCTAACCAGTAGTAAATAGTACAGCACTTTGCAGTTAGTAATATTGGTTTTATAGCAGGAGTCCATGTTTCAGCTTTCCAGTGAGTGGTAAAAGCCCCTCAATCCTCCAGCAAGCCTTTAGCCCCCCCACCTTGCCCACCACCATGCACAGCAGCTTCCAAAGAGACTGGGGCTAATTCCCTATGAACATGCTGGAGTTACCTTGCCCCTCATATACTAGTTTAATCCTCCAGAAGTCTTTGCCCAAAGAATCTAGATTTATTTTTATAGATGATTTAAAGACTTCTTTGTTATTTTTAATAGATAAATATGCAAATAGTGAAAACATTTTATAGAGTCAAGAATATACTCAGGCTACCTGGAGAGTTACTGAAACAGGCCCTGGTAAAGGCAAAGGGTCAGGAACGTTAATGACTGTCCAGTGCATACCTAATGTTCAAAAGGGGTGACCTTATTGTCCAAGTCCAGCGCCCCTTGTGAGTGTGAAGGCCCACTCTTCTGCAATTTGTATTTTGCCTCACTGTGTATCACAGAGGGCTGAGTGATGGGTGCACACTCTGAACTAAACATATGCGCTCGGATTATTTATAAGTATGGAGTATTGGGAAGACTTATATTTGGAGCCAGGAGATCTAGGCTTCACCTTACTAATGAGCTATTTTTAAAACCTACCTGGGCCTTAGTGATAACAGGACTAACGATGAAGACAGTCACTGGCGTTTTGTTCTTCGTGTGTTTTGGGAAGTTCTTTTTTCCCATGTTTCCAGCATTTTATTATGCATACATACAGACATAAAGAAGAATTGAAAGGGATTCATAGGAAAAATCTACTCAGAATGAATTTAATAGTAGGGATGCTGCCAATAACTACTATGTACTCAGTACCTATTATCCAAGTACTGTGTCAAGCCCTTTACCTATATTTTCCTGATTTACACCCCTCAATAACTTTATGGCTAGATAGGTTTATCTTTATTTTATGAATAAGGAAATCAAGGCTGCAAGAGGTTAAGTTATGAATTGTGGCAAAATAGTTTAAACCCAGGTCTGGGAAAGCTGAATTCTAAGCATCTAACCACACACCCTCCTGGTTAGACATACCACACCACTAATGGAAAAGCATTTACAAAGTGTTTACTTAATTCTTCCATTTTCAGAGGATCATTCTTTAAAGGCCACTGTAAAGTACTGTCTTTTCAGATCTTTACCTTGCTAGGCCTCTCTTTTTTCCACCTGTGAAATGAACGTGTTGTAGATTTTTAAGCATCTTCAGTCTTAGAAGATCATTTGGAGCCAAACACCATCATCAGTACCATATGTGCACATTTACTTATCCTTTCCAAAACAAATGTGAGTTATCTCCACTTTATGGAGCAGCACGCAGTAAATTATTATGCCAGTATTATCATAATTGATGTCATTATGCCTCTTCAGAGCAATAGAAAGATATTTCTTAGGCAAATGAGACATAGGATGTAAGGACAGTCCTTATAGGACATAAGGATTGCCCTGGAGGTTTCAATGAATATTGTCATCTCCTTTTGTCTCCATTCTCTTTCTGTGTCCTTACCTCTTTTCCTATTCAGTGTGTTCAGTATATCTCTTCTTCTTGATAAGGAAGGGAGATATCAGGGTATAACTATGCAGAGTACTTTGGAGTTTAGATGCAGTAGTCTTCTATCGAATCTTCGATTTCCTATTGTTGATAGATAACCTGAGACTGTGGAATACACTGGAGACTGTGCTAGCCAACTGTGTTGATTCCCTGCTTAGTGGTCTCACTCTGAGGATTGTTCAGCCAAAACAGGAGGGAGAGGTGACAGCCTGCCTCCTGTGATTCTCTTCTCAGTCTTGTGCCTGGAAGCAGTTGCAGACAGATCTCAGGATTAGAAGGTCAAGGCAGGCAAGTAGGTAGACGGAGGCATCATCTTTTTCTTTAATTTCTCATGAAGCTCTAGCAGGGTTAGATTTTTCTTTCATTAGAAACCAAAGTTTGAATTACACCATTTAAAACATTGTCACATTTTTTAAAATTGTAAGATACACATTATATGAAAGTCACCATTTAAAAACATTCAATACAGTGGCATTAATACATTCAAAGTATTGTACAGCCATTACCATTAGCTATCTCTTTCTAGACCCCCCCCCAAACACACAAAAGAAACCCTGTACACTGTAAGTGGCCATTCTCTACAACTGTCTTCTCTTGGTTCCTGGCAACGACTAGTGTACTTTTTTTCCTCTATGTAATTGCTTGTTCTATATGTTTCCTATAAATGGAATTATATGCTATGTGCCCTTTCTGTCTGGCTTCTTTCACTTAATATGTTTTCCAGAAAATATTGGCATTTTAAATCATTAGGATTTTACTATTTTTTGCCATCAAATCAGCAATGGTACCCAATATTTTCAGCATCTTGAAATACTTTCTGTGCCATACACAGGAGGACAACATCTAGAAGCAGGGAAGGCATCTCGAAACAGGCATCTAGAATAACGAGTCACCGTATTTCCATGATGACTTGTAAAACTGCCAAATACAGATTTTGATTTTCTGCCCAGCTGGAAAGTCACTTTGTGTTAACAAGACATGTGAATTCTTAAATTATTCATTTAAAAATTATTTTCAGCTATTTTAATTCATGATATTAAATTATTATTTTGTAAAGGGTTCAGGGTGTCCATGGAAAGGAATGGGGCCAAGAAGGGCACACACTATGTTTTCCAGGGTGTCTTCCTGGGTACCAGGTAAACTGATGTGCGGGGCCAGGTGTTTGCCCAGTCTACAGAGTGCTCGTGCTGATTGACTTTAGGTGCCCCTTGCCTTCTTTCTCTCAGGATGCATTGAGAGTGTTGGATTGTGCTCTCAGAGAAGAGATCCCCTGTGATCTGCCTTTACTCCCCTGGAGGAAATTCAGAAGCAGTTTTCTCTCCTTCCCTGACAGGTATCACAGCATTCATATGTGTCCCTGGCAGTTGAGAGCCAGAGAAAGAACATTTCAACCCTCTGTAAAGCTGGAAAGACCAAGGGAGCATATGTGACAAAATCGATTGCACACCCCAGGATTTCTCTGTCCCTGCATCCCTGAGTTATCTACTATAATCAACAGCCTCCTGGGTCCATGCTCATGGTATCTGTAATTATGTTCATTTGTATGGATGCCCAGGGAATTCCAGTGACTGGCCCTGTAAGTGGTTAACTGCAAACAAGAACCTGCTGGAATTACAGCATCATTTGGGGTCTTGCACATTTCATATGAATGATCTGAAGTTTATATACTCTTTGGACTTTTTTCTTGCTTTATTTGCAGTTTGAAAAAAAATGAAGGTAAGCTAATAATTCTCATGTCAGTACCATTTTTTAAGCACTTTTCAAATATGCTCCTGGAGGAAAACACACAGAGACACACAACAGAAAGCAATTGTGATACAGGGGAAATCCACAAATCAAATCAATCCAACTTAAGTAGAAATAAGAAGGAAACTGACTCCTGAAGTTATGTTTCAGGTGAAAGCAAAAGCATTTTCCCTTCCCATTGTTTTTTGTTTGTTTGTTTTTATTTTTTTTCCTCCAAATTAGAAATCCTATGGGTAAGCCTCTTCCATTGGCTGCATAATTACGTAGATTAATTAGCACCTGTCCTATAGCTGTGAGAAGTTGGTGCATACAGCGTGGCCTCATACTCCATGCCAGACCACTTAAAAATAAATGGTGGGGGTCCAACGGCTGGCCGTTAGACATTTTCATAAATTAAAAATACTGAGAGCCAGCCCAAGTTGTGCATCTTCGCTTGAGAGTTGGACGGGTGAGTGGAGTTGAGCTGTGCTGGCCATCTATCTGGATGGCCCATGTTAATGATGACAAATGAGCTTAAGGACAACTGTTGAAAGATATTGGAGGCCTGAGTTCTGTAGTTGAAATATTCTGTCAGATTAAAGAAAATCAACTTAAAGGCCACCAGTGCAAGGCAACTGGAAGGAAATTCCAGGATCATCAGGCATGGGGCATACTAGAGGTTGTCATTCATTTGGTTTATGAATCATGTTGCTAGGAAAGAAAACTGCCCATTTCTTTGGCTAAGTATTTGATAAACATTTTGAGTCAGAGAAATAAGTTGTTTGAACAATGTGTGAAGGTCACACAGGGGCCTTTTTCATGACCCTGTGTCTCCTGACCTCACACAAATTCCCTCTCTCGAATCCCATCAGTTTAGATGCTGTGTTTAATTTGTTTAATAATCTGCATGAGGAAGATTTAATATTCCTCACGTCATCCTCCCAAGTAAATTGGTAATAGTATTATTAAAGTTACTCCATCATGGGGTATAAATTGAGTCCTTTCCCTCTTGGAGAAAGGTTGCCAAGCATTGTTTAACGCGCACTCAAGGTCAGAGGGCGCAGCCAAAAGTACACATGGAAGCATTTTGAAGACTGTGGCATGCTGCCTCTCAGAGACGGTCCCCTGCTGGATAGTTCCTGGGTAGGTGTCTAATATAGTAATATATTTATAATTGGATTTTAATTGCAATCTGATTTTAGTGTGTGTATGTTTCAGTTTGCCGCTACCAGAAGGACAATGCTCCAAATGAAATTATACAATACCTCTCCCAGGGCAATTTGTTCTCTGCCAAAAATATATTGGAAGAATAAAGTGCATACAGGGTTGTTTGCCTTAGTTTATTGACTCAACAACCTATGTCGCCTGATTCTTTGCTGTTCTATCTAGCTTAGTAGTTCACCCCAGCAGCCCAGGGTGGTGGAGAGAGGGCAAGCTGTGTGCAAGGGAGCTCTCAGAGTGGTCTGGAGCCCTGGGCAAGTTCCTTAATTTAGTCTCAGTTCTCTCATCTGAAAAATGGGGATAGCTATATCTACCAGGGGTGTGTGTGTGTGTGTGTGTGTGTGTGTGTGTGTGTGTGTGTATAATGTGCTATTCAACGAGGATAAGATATGAAAGGTATTTGGCATCTAGGACAGTAGGTGAAAAATTAGTAACTTGACAATTACAACTCTTTGAATATTGATCATTTTCTCATTTAGTACTCTTCTCTGCCCCCATCTATTAGTTGTGTAACATTTTATTAGGCATGAACGAGTTCTGGATATTTATTGGTACAGCGTGGTGACTCTGGTTGATAATAATGTATTGTAAACTTGCAAATTGCTAAGAGAGCAGATTTTAATGATCTACTACAAAAAGTATGTGAGGTGATAGATATACTAATTAGCCTGATTTAATTTTTTATAATGTATGTATATACATATGTCAAAAAAATCATGTTGTACACTGTAAATATATACACTTTTTAATGTCAGTGATACCTTAATAAAGCTGAGAGCTTTTGAGCACTTCGGTTGCTTAGAGGATGTGGAGACTCCAGGTCTGGCTGTTGGCTGGAGAGTGCTAATGTTAGCCAAGGTTAATTCCTTATGGCCTCACAAAAGTTGCTTTTTACAGAAAAGTGACTGAAAGTCTTCCCAGCACTCATTACATAGCAGCACAACTATAATTTAATGTAATATGAGATTTCAAAAAAAATCACATCATTAATACTGTGTCAATTGGTATTATAGCACAGCTTCCCAATGTGAAATTTTGCTTTCCTGGATCCTGTGCTACAATTCTTGTGGCTAGTTCAATATTGTTCACAGTAAATATGACAATTTTTCACTACTTTTTAGTTCATTAATTTTCAAAATGTGCTTATGAAACTGATTGTATTTAATGAAAAACATTTGCTATCAGGGCTTTGATGAAAAATAGGAATTTCAGTTTCCTCCCTGTTGGCAGTTCTAATTCAAAATTGGGAGGACAGAGGAAAAACAACTTACAGCAGTATTTGCTACACAAAGGAATCCGAAACATTGTCAACTTTTAAAGAATGAATCCATTCATGGGAAAAAAATTGAAACAGTATAATAAAGTTACTTTTGTAATCTAATTTTTGCAAAAGGGGATATTTGGGATGGAATAATATCCTAAGACATTCATTGTGATCTAACAATTCAAGTGATTTGATATGGAATTGAAATAAGCATGAATTCATGAATTCAACAAAATTAGATTGTCTGTGCCCATTTGTTAGACCACTACTGTGCTCTATATGTTCGAATAATAGTATAGACATATTTTGTAATCTAATAATACCAATAAGGAACTTAACTGCTTACCAGGTAAACAATATCAACAATCCTACATTCTGTAATTTGATATTCTTTTTTTTTTTTACCTGAAATACCAAGGATAATATCAAAACTCCATCAGTGTACATAAATATGTATGGAGTGCTTAATATCAGGTTTTGTAGTGTCCTAGCCCCCTTTGCCCTCACAAGATGTGCTTTTTTGCAACAATGTGGTAATTGGCTTTTGATATGTTAATAAATGTAATGTTAATAAATGTAAAATATGACATTTAGTGGATGAAAAGCAGTTTTACATTTTATAACTAATTTTTTTGTCAACAACAACATGAAGGGTTGATAATGATAACAATTTTTAAATTTAAGTAATGTCGATTCCCCCCCAAACACACACTTTTTCTTTTCTTCTATTTTTGCAGAGTAGACAGGGATGGATTGTATAAAAAAAAAAAAAAAGAAAGCATTAATGCCTGCCATGGAAAGAAGACCTAAAGAGTATAATGAAATAAAAAGGTATTACAGATGTAGGCACATGAGTAGGAAGGAAAGTTAGCAACCATCCAGTGAAGAGCGATCCCCTTACCAGATGGAGAAACAGGCCATGGGAGAGGCTCAGACTTCAGCAGCATTAGAGACTCCTTGGCAGCAGAGCCAGGGTAGGACAGAGCTTTTATTGCTTCCAGACAGGATGTGAAGAGTAAAGGAAACAGGAAAAAGTTATGCTGATAAAAAACAAAAGGAAGGTTACAAAAATGGTTGAATAAATAGAGACAAGGCATTGCTTTGAAAGAACTACCTATATTGGCAACAACAAGGTTACTCTTCTCTGAAGATTCCCTGGCTAAAAAGCCATCCTCAAGTTCAGCCCTATTCTGCTCTGGATCTTCCTAAGCTTCCTTATGAGATGTAAGACCTATGAAGCGGGCTCCCTATTCTGCTCTTAAGCCAGCAGAGAGGGTGCTGAGTCGGCATCAAACGCAGGTCGGCAGCCTCCCCCGCTGCCTCCAACTGCATCCATTTTGTTCCTGCCTGGAGGTAGACTGCAGCCAGGATCCAAATATATAGGAAACAAAACCTACCAGCATGAATTATTATAACCTGTACCCACTAGACTATAAAAATAGTATTTTCCTAGTGTCTGTTATCTCTGAGCCCTGATAAAGCAAAGCGCTTACAGGAAATAGGCTGAGAGGTGGGGGGGGCTGGCCTCGAGGAGCAGCCAGGGAAAGGTTTGGAAGGGAATCAGCAAAGCTGGGTGCTTGGGGGTCAGGAACCCTCCCACAGGCTCCAGGGGCTGTTTGCCTGGCTTCATGGAAGTCTGAGACTTGATAGGCATTTTACTTAGTAGAGTAAAAGCAGAGACTTGGAGGACCTTACAACACTCAGGATTGTCCCTGTCTTCTTACCAGCATTTTACATGGATATGTCAAGTATCTGGAAAGGAGGTTTCATCCTAGCATGCAGGGAATAGATAAAAGAGTCACACTCTCCTTTTTCTTTCACAGGTATGGATGAAGGAGGGAAAACATTTCAGGCCAGCTCATGTCAAGAAATCTAGCTTAGGTCCATGTTGTAGCAATGCTTCTCAAACTTGCTTGCATATTAGAACCACCTGGGGAGGCAGGGAGGCACTGTTAAAAGCTCCTAGGACCCAAGCTGCACTCCAAAACAATTACCAGAATTTCTGGAGGCACAGGGGAGCCCAAGCATGGACAGTTTTTAAAGACTACCTAGGTACTTTATATGTGGATCTCTAACCTATGGACTAGAACATTCTCAGTCTGAAGATTGTTTTATTTGAGGAATTTGGGCGAAATGAGTTTTCTTGGGCCACATGAAACTCTTTAGGGGCTCTTCATGGGGGCCTTGAAGTGGTTGAATACTAGGACTAGCCCAAAGGAAGGAAAATAAAGTGGTACATGCTCTTCCATTATTTTGGGTGGTGTGTTTGCAGGCTTTAGCTGCTCTGTTTTGACATGTGTTGGTCTGTGAGTCAGTAGAATCCCCGTTTCCCTCCCTCCCTACGCCTCCACTGGCAGTTAACTCAGACCCTGGTATATTAAAGGAAATCCTCACTGCCCATACAGGGTGCACTGTCCCCTCCCCCTGAGAGTGAAACAGAGCTGAGACAGAAGAGTGAAGCCCCAGGAAAGAAGTTTCATCATGAGTCAATTAAAGCCCCAGCCTCCTGACCTCCAATCATAAGTTCCTGGCCCTGGGAAATAGCTCTTTAATGGGCTTTAGGCGATAAAGCAACAAGGTTGAAATTGAGGTTACATTAAAGCCTAATTTTCTTATGAGGAAAAATGTGCAAATGAGTATGAAAGTGATGTACCTTTGTAATACAGCTTCTTGCCTCTGCCCAAACATCCTTAGCCTTTTGTCTCAATTTTCTCAGTACAGCATGTGCCTGAAGCTGCCCAAATATATTTTACTCAGTACTGCACAGGTAAGAAGCCAGGTCTGGGGTGTGGGCAGAGAGGACCAGTGTGGCTACATCTGGGACAAATCAGGACTGATGAAGTCTGGTACAGGTATAGACCCCTCTGCTTACTAGCCACACACCTGGCGTGGGGGCCACTTTCTGGATTCCAGACACCTGGCTTCAAAATCTTTCTCTTTCTAGTTGTGTAAGCTTAAAAAAAATCACTGTCTTAGTCTCAGTTTTTTTCATCTGAAAAAGGGATAGCTTTGATATGTAGATAAGAGTAGATAAGAGAGTCACACTCTTTCCCAGAACATATCTGGGGCTTTATCAGCTCCACCATGAAGTCAGTGGAATTTTAGGTGAACCACTTCCCTGGTCTCCTTTTTAACATGGGGACTTTGGAGTAGACACTTTAGAATACATTGTCACTCTAGAAAATATCGTCACTTGATGGTTTTGCATCAGGATTCTAAGGAAAGATGATGAATGTGCCGTTTTCCCAAACTGCCCCTTTTCAAATGCTTCTCCGACTTCCCCATATCTTTGACAGTGGGGGAGAGCCTTTTCCCTTATCTGTTGTGAGACTTTAGAAATAGAATGGGGACAGAAGGAATAACATTGAATAATGTCTTCCTGAACTTTTTGGCTCAAACAGCAGAGCCTGGCTTAAGAAAGTTTTCCCAGTGCAGAGAATTGCTGAGACGCCATCCGAAAACACTGTTTACTCTCTTGCAAACAGCAAGAGAGGTGATCCAGAAATACCAAGTGAATATTTTTCCTCTTGCACGCAGTTCTTATTTCCCTGGTGTTTCTAGGCAGTATTAGCCTTATGCATAAGCAACCCTCCTTATATTGTCCGGGATTTCATACACACTAGATGACATTATGCTATTACCACTTTTAATGCGGCAATCATTTTTACAACCTGCAGTATGTATATGGGTCCTTATTATAACTTCTACTTGGGTCTTTTTATAAGAAGTCATTTTTTTCCCCTTTGGCAGCTACATTGCTAAGGGCTTTGAGGATTTCCTTAATGCCGTCACTCAGTGTGCTCCGAATTGTCGTTTTCTGCTTTTGTGCAGTTTCTTCTGTTCCTATGAGCTTCGTTACCTGCTCATGAAGAATATGGTTCTTTGGATTGCAGGCAGCCCCAGCAATGCCCAGAGTCTTGTTAGGAGGGCATTTCTTATTGCCCTCAGCATGACAGATCTGAGACTCTTGTGCAGGTGGAAGCTGAAATGAATTGCTGAGACAAGACCCCAAAGACAAAGAGACATGCAAGTGGCTGAGGGTTTCAAGGGGGCAATTTAATCATTGCTGACTTCAGACTTTCTGGTTTGCAGAAATCGTTCCTATAGCAGCAAAGGCTCTCTCTTTGAGAAGTTGTTGGAGCCTGAGTCAGGTAGTGAGTGCCCATTGTCATTGGATGGTATTTAGTAATTCCCTTCAGAAAAGATATTTGGATCCATTGAGAGACATATGAATACCTATACTGCACAAAGCCTCTGAGTCCTGCTTCCTAGTAGCTGAGTGCCCTTGGGCAAGAGCCTGTTCCCTCTTCTGTAGAACAGAATTATTATAACTTAGCTTATTTTTTAGGGTGGTCTTAAATATTATAGATGATACTTTTTTTATAGAACCCTCAATACATTTTAGTTTTTATTAATTTCTCCCTAATAGTGGAATATAAGTCTTGATTCCAGATATATATATATATATATAAATAAATATACATGAAGATTTAAAAAAATTTCTTTCCATGGGATAATGGTCTCCAGCTTTGCATGCATATTTGATTCTTATTTGATTGGTCTAGGATGGAATCTGAGGTTCAATATTTCCATTTGATTGAGGTATGATTTAAGACAGTAAAGTACACACATCTTAAGTATATAGTCTAATGAATGTTGATATAGAAATACATAACCACTACCCATTTCAAAATATAGGACATTTGGCATCAGTATTTTTTTTTCTCCAAATGATTCTAATAGGCAGCCCAAGAAGATGGCCACCCACATGAGATCTGGCATCAGCTTTTCCTCCCTTCCCTAAATATATGTGAACGTTCTCACACTCCTGTGCCCATCATCTCTGTTTCAGAAAACTGTCCTTCCTCTTCTGTTGTCTCCGCCTTTTCACATGGCACCTTTTCTACCCAGCAAGTGGGTAGCTGGCTGTCTGTGGAGACAGGCCATAAGCTCCTCTGGCATCAAGCCTACATTTCACTGGATCTTTATATCCCTCTAGCCCTCTGGGTGTGCATGGGAGCAACCAGTCAACCCCGGCAGGCATACCCCTGCCATCCTGCTGCTGTCTGCTTCACTCATGGGAATAAACTGTGATGGGTATGGGGAAGGGATGTGGTTACACCTGATTTTTTATCCTGGCTCTCAAGGCCCACCTAGGAAAGCCTGCTGGGACAAGCCATGATCGACAGTCACCTCCGAGAAGGTTGTCCTCCCTCTGGCCAAGCCAGTCCTTTTCTTTGTACCCTTGCTCATGCCACACCAACTACTCTGCAGCGGCTTCTTCCCCATTCCCTGAACCTTTCCAGACTCCAAGTGGGGTTCCTGCTGACATCCTATCTTCATAGTGTCTTCCAAGGACTTCACACCTCATGGATTCCTTTTTAACTCTCACTTTATTACCTCCTGCACTTGAATTCTGTATAATGGCTGCCCAGGACTTCTGGTTAGTGTCGCCTTCACTTCGTATGGAGAAGTGAGCTGCACCATCTGCCTTGGAAGGGAATGGAGAAACAGTTACTTCAAAACACATTTGGCGAATTTTAAATGTGAATATTGTTTCTTGTTGACTTGTTTTTACGAAAGAAAAAGAATAGAGAAAGCGACTCCTTCCTTTTCTGCAAGGGTGGCATCATGTCAAGGAGAGGGTAATGGGAAGAAAATGACATCCCTCCCCGCCATCACCACCTCCTGCTTCCTGAGTGGGTCCAGCCAACTTTAGGGCCCTGTCCTAAATTGCCCCATCTAGAGAATGGAGATATATAGTCCTTTTGTTTTAAGTACTCAATAAATACAAGTATGATTGAGAAAATCAGCTTAAAGTGGATTTTGAAAAACCCTCCTCCAAATAATGTTTGGATTTTTCTTAACTGTCAGAGATGAAACAGAAGTCACTCACCATGCTGTATCCTTCCAGTTCTTGCATGGAAAATGATCCCAGCACAGCTCCTTTGTTCAGAGCAGTAGTTCAGAGGACCCTCTTTTTCTATATTTTAGGGGAGCCTCAGAGCTTTCCTGTGAAGCCAGACAGGGCAGGTCTCCAGGCTCAGTTGCTATATCACCTTCTTTGGGAAAACTAGGAACCCATCCCACCCTTTTTCATCCCCAATACTCTCCACACATCTTTATCAAGGTAGTCGCTATATTTTAGGATCATCTGTCTGCATGTCTTTCTCTTTCCTAGACTATGGGTTCTTTGAGAGTAGAGAACATAGTTTAGCATTTCTCTGTAACCGAAGACCAACGGGGTCACCTTGATATCAAACTCAGTATTTCTTTGCAGAACAAAAGAAAGAACAAATAAATAAGGCCACAGAATTATCAAATAGAAGAGGAACTAGAACCCAGGAATCTTGTTACCAAGAAATTTGAAGGCATTTAACCTAATGTGTTCGTATATTTTTCCAGCTATTTCATGGTGCACTTTTTGAAATCATATATTTTTATGTTAAGGCATGTTTATTAGTATAATTTTCTGGCATGAAAAATTTTAGGATACTTGTATTCTTATTTTGATAAGTAGGATGCTTCAAAGTAGAAAATTTGGAATTTCAGAATCCCCAGTACAGAAGCTAAAGTGAAACTGTTGACTCATTTCTTTTGTCAGGGAATAACTTTGAAAGGGTCAAATGATTTCCAAGCCCAACTTCCCAATGTCTGAGAGAGAATTCCTCAAATATGTTTAGCAGCCAAAACAATTCTATAGAAGATAAAAGATAAAGTGAAGCCTTTTCTGTTTCAAATTAAAGTTTGCAATCTGTATGAACGAGAAAAGGTTATTTGATGGCAAAACATTTTAAACAGTAAAGAATTTACTTAAGGAGGGAGGTATATAGGTCTATTGTATTATATTAATACTAATGGACAATGAATTCAACAATTTGATAGGAATAGCAAGACCTGGAATTAATATAAAGAACTCTTTTATGTATATCTTCCCATAAAATGGAGAAAAGTCTGTGAATGTGAACTTCACCAAATCATTGTAGGTAAAGAGCTATGTGAGCAGAATCTTTGGTGAACAGTTTTAATTGGGATTTATTTACTGCCATTAGCAAAATTTTTGTGCCTGCAATCCAGTGGAATTTTGTTGTGTTTTAATCGGATTTGTTGGCTGAGGAAATTTATGTTGTTAAAAAAAATGTAACTTTTAACATCCAGCTGCTTTTCTGAGAATTGCCCATCTATGAGGAAAAAAAGAAAGTGGCACCATTAACATTTATGAGAAACAGACTTAACATTATCATAAATTATACAGTAAACTATCTTGGCCTCCGATTGAAAGGTGTGTTTGTCTTTGAAGCTGATGTATTTTGACAGCACACCGGGAGGCAGCTCACTCTGAATAATGGGCAGGATAAGACTCTCTGAGGAAAGAAATCACTTCATAAGTGAGCATAAACCAGACAGGGGGTAAATGAACTTCCCACCTGGACACAGTACAATTTTAGCAACATTGATCACACGAGAAGTTAGTGCTAGCAGGGACCTAGGAGCCATTTAGTTATATCTTTTCTATTTACAAATGCAGAGTCTGAAGCTCAGAAAAAAATAAAAAATATTTTTTTCTTGGCTGCATCCAGTGTTTCAAGGGTGGAGCCAGGAACAGAACTCACTCAATACCACGGAGTCCAGCCCTGGAGCTTAGGGAAACTGCACTGACTCCTTGAGTCTTTGCTGCTTCTTCCATAAAATGAGCAAGCTCTTTGAGCTGTGAGTCCTCTTCAATTTGAAAACCCTATGTTACAATGAAATTTGTAATTATCTGGATGATGTCTTTGTTTTACTACCTTGTCAAATCAGTTCACCTCAAAGGGGTGGCTGCTTGGTCCAGGAATGGGGTATCCCGTGACTATGTAGGGGAAGAAGAAAAGAGGCGTCCTTCAACTCCTGCCCCCTCTTCTTCTATGGTAACAGTAGAACTTACTTCAGGCCAGTGCAGCATGTAGTCAGCCTCTGTATTGTATTGTTTACAACCTAGAACTGTAAAATTGGGTCCAGAGTTGGGTGGTAAGGCTAAGGACTTGCTTAGGAGTCAGCTCTTGGCTATGCCTGTTAATTAACATTTATTGTCTTCATTCTCATTCCAACTACATCACACCCAAACAATTACCCCACATTTATAACTAGCCTTTTTGCCTTCCCAGAGCACCTTGCCCATCATCCCTAAAATGGTCATCCCTAAAATGACCATTTCCCCCTCTGGCAATGACCATTTCCCCCCCTGGGGAATTGAACCCAGGGAATCCCACTCTATTTTATTTTTTTATTTTGAAACACAGTCTAAGTTGCAGAGGGCCTTGCAAAGTTGCTGAGGCTGACTGCCAATCTGTGGTCCCCATGTCCCAGCCTCCCTTGGCACTGGGATTACAGGTGTGCATTACCATGCCCAGCTAGGACATGTTTTATTTTTAATGAAAAATGTTCAAGGATCAACAGTGGGCTTTTGTAGGTCACCTGGGCTACAAAGGCAGTTTTACCAATGGTGGGTCTTTGATGCTAAACCACCCATCCAATTGTCTTGTCCCCATAAGCATAGTACACTTTTTTCCCTCACCCAAATCCCTGCCAATCCCAAACCCGACTCATGACTCGCCTCACCAAGGAGGCCCCCTGGGGCTCAGCCCTACTCACTGATTACTCCACGGCTTTTTGTCTCTTGGGTACTCCTTGTGGAATTATTGGGCTGTTCAGCTCTGGTGCCATGTTGTTGAGGGCCTCTTGGCTTTAGTGCCCACCTACTGCACATGTATCATGTTCTATCTGTGAGGCTGACATATTCCTTCCTGAGGCTCTTTGGGGTCAGCTTGAGGTTCTCAAACCCCAGTGACACCTGGTTTGGACCTAGGCATTTTCCTTTTCTTGTGACACTCCTCTGGGAAGGCAGTTGTTCTGAGATGGGTACAGTATGACAGCAAAGGAGCCGCGTTAGCCACGCCATCTCTCTCTAATAAAGAGAAACCTCATTTCACTCCAAAGCCGCAAAAATGTGCTCTTGGCTTTCTTTGAGGGAGCCTGTTTTGGAAATTCCATGGTCAGAGGCAGCTGAGCCTGAGCCCCAGCAGGCAGGCCGTGTGGTGTGGTGTGTCCAGGATCAAGTGTCCTGTCTTTCAAGTCAACCAGGCTCCCTTTAAAGCCAGTGGTTTGCCCAGAGGTCTCATGTGGGTTTTCATTTTAAATGGTGCCCTTGAAAGTGGTTCAGATTTGCATTTTGTTGGAATATCCATTACAAAGCCTTCACAGTAGAGCACTCCCAGCAGAAGGGGCAAATTAAAGGACTTGGAAGCCAGCTCCTGCATGCACTCCAGATTGTGAAAGCAAACAGTGTCCTCAGTGGGCCAGACCCCAAGTCTCAAACCCACAGGTGCTGGATCCCCACAACCTAACAAATCTTCCCCAAGGGATGGAAACCACAGACCTTCCACCTCCAAACAGTGCCCACTATTGTACATGTATCATGTTCTATTCTATTGTATTTCTAGAAAATGTAGATGTTCTTGGAATTTTTAAACACTTATTTTAAATAGTTTGTCAGAGTTTTGAATGATGGGTTAAAATCATAACTTTAATGATGTGGGAGCATGCATAATATTTTGATGTCATCAAAGGGTTCTCATTCCATCTGGATAAAGAGCCAATAGCCAAAGACCTGGGGTTGTCTTGACCATGTCTGCATGGGCTAACATTGGCCATGACTTTAAATAAGAAGGGGTGAACTTGCTTGGGCTGATTGACATGACAAGAGCAAGATGCAAGGGTAACTCTTCATGCTGAAAAGCCAGTTGCATAACCAGCTTCATCCAAGAGGGTCAGAGCCCCGAATCTTGCAGAACCATTTCTCAGGTGTAGTGTTCATCTATGAGAATTTTTATTTGAGGACTCTCTGGCTGTGAACTCCTACAGAACAGGGATGGTAAGTTCTTTCAAATAACAGAGGCAAATGCACACTTTCATTTAGTCACAATAAGTTTTAGTAAATATGGATATAGGAAAGAAATATTTTTGAGAAACCAGGCCTAACAACCTTACCTTTCTCTGCTAATAATCACATTCATATAGAATTTTTCTTCCCCCACTTTATAGAAGAGATGGTGATGGGTTAATTTTCTGGTCTTCTCTACCATCAAGCTTCCCCCACACCACATTTGGTAGATTGAACCTAGGAGCATTCTACCTCCAAGCTACACTCTCATCCCTTTTTATTTTTTTTATTTTGAAACAAGATCTTGCTAAGTTACCATGTGATCCTCCTGCCTCAGTCTCCAAGTACTGGGGTTACAGGCATGCACCTCTAGCTCCCATCAAGCTTTTTCAAGCTGAAACCTACCTGAGCACTAAGTGTGTTTGGGCATCCATGCCAGGCTTGGGATAAAGCTGAAATTTCAGCCCTTAGTCACTTTCTCCAGAGTTCACTTGGGTTTGGAGAGAGGGAAGAAATGACACTGGATAGGCAAGGCAGTGACTTCAGTCTGATGGTGTTTAAAAAAAATGTCTCTCCAGTCGCCTTTGTGGTGAGCCAAATCCTCAGTTTCACAGTTAAGTCTAAACTTAAAATCTCGTTGGCTGAAATAAGAACTTTGCGGAGTGACATTTCTGTTTTAAGGGCTTCTGTGGAGACCATATTGCTGGCGTAAGAATTTAGCTTCGTGGGGCAGGAAATGGTTTCTGAATAATGTTCCTCTAGTTCAGATGGACAAACATTGAAAATCATGATTTTGGCCCTCACAGAACCACTACTCGTGGTTGCCACGGTTAACACTGTCTCTAGTTGTGCGTTGGCAATGAAGGCCAATTTAGCATAATAACAGGGACTTCGATTTTATGGCACTTGACATCTTGAAAGTTGCTGAAGTGCTTCTTCACAAATTGGTAGGCAGGCCAGATCAAGCATGCTTGCTTGGGTGAATATCTCAAAAAAAGGTGGGAGTGTGTGTGTGTGTGTGTGTGAGCGTCCTCGAGAGTGTGCACTCAAGCTCATGCACACACGCACACAATTTTCAAAAAACAGACTCAGGAAGTCCTTAGCCAAATGTCTTAAGGCCCTGCTTGCAAACTGTAGACTTGGGAATGAATGCAGGCATTAGAGGAACCTGGTTTAGGAAGAGCTGATTCTGTTATTTCAGCCTTTTTTTTTTTTTAATCTTCAAGAGAACCATGACTGAGGGCCACATGAGTAGTTTTGTCATTTCCCACAATATTGTCCTGCTGAGCCAAAGAATGTTCTCTGTGGAGATGAAGAACCTCCCATATGATTTTTATGCTCCATCCGTCTGCATTAGCTCCCCACTGTCTTCAGAATCAAAGTGCACATCCCAGGCCTGGGAGTCAGGGCCTCTATCTATCTTCCAGCCCCTGCCTACTGTTCTGGCCTCACTTCCTCTCTCTGGAGGCAGCCAGGCCCGAGTTCTAGCATCTATACAAATAATACCACACTTAAAATCAAGTGTATCATTTCTGTAAGAACTGGTAGGAGCACAACACACATCTTGTAAGGCTAGATTGAGGTCTATGTGTAATTAGCCAGAGGCACAAGATCTTACCCATTCAAGAGAGCTACTCAAAGCAGGAGTCAGGCAGCCCATGTCAGTGGAGCTTTCCTCAGGGTTGCTAAGTAGGGGTCTGGAGTAACCCATGGGCTTGCAGGATCTGGGAAGCCCATGCTTATGCTCACTCTCTACCTGCCCATTCATCTTGGGCTCACACCACCATTCCAAAAGAATTTGCAGGACATTATTATGCTTTGTTTAGAGATAATATATACAAAGCCACCTCAGCCCAGCCAGCTAGGCCACATCATTGGAAACAGACAATGGAGCTGGTGGCCAGCTGTTCCTGAGTGACACAGCCTCCCATCTTCCTGTGCACCTAAAGCCCATTCCTCAGAGAACCCCCCCCACACACACACACACCTCTGATGTAATATCCTTCATCTGTCCAGGATCTTCACAAATCAAAGTCCTTGCAGTTAAGTAGAGGGAAAAAATGCTATGACTCCCAACCATGTTCTTAGCAGGAGCTCAGCTCACACTAAGTGTTCAATAAATGTTAGCTACTATTATTATCGTCATTATTCACCTGCCCTTTGCTTTACTGAGACTTAAATACACACTGTGCCCTGTATAAACCCTTTACTTCCCGCCCTCAACCTTTCTCTTTGCCTCAAAAGGCCCTCTCTCCTGTCTTTGCCTCCAAACCCTTCCTGCCCTGTTAGGCTCTGTTCAAATGCCACTCCCTGGGGGAAGCCATTTGACGTTGGTCCCTGCTTCCCTCTGAGCTGAAGTGCTGTGCTCTCAGGCCTACTGCTCTCTTTGCACTTGCTACTGCATTTTCCTGGGACAAAGCTTCTTGGACTCTCTGTGGTCAAGAACCAGCTCCTAGCCCCTAAGTCCATCACGGATCAATACTTTCATAAAATCAATTCTGAAACACAAAGGCAATTAAAAAAAAAAAAAAAACACAGACTGGAGCCAGACATGGTGGCACATGCCTGTAATCCCAGTACTTGGGAGGGTAAGACAGGAGGATTGCAGGTTTGAGGACAACCTCAGCAATGTAGTGAGACTCTCATCAGCCTAGCAAGTCCCTATTTCAAAACAAAACAAAAGGGCTTGGTGTATAGCTCGGAGGTAGAATACCTTGGGTTCAATCCTCAGTTACACACACACACACACACACACACACACACACACACACACACACACACACAGAATATACTGTCAAATGTATGTGAAAGGTTGGAAGGTTCACTCTCAGTTTTTGTACTTCTTTTGTCCTGGGCCAGCCCTGTCCAGCTGGAAGACCAGTGTGCATGGAGCCCACTCAGAAGAGTTTAGGGTCATGTCACCCTGTCTGCATTGGAGCTGGTTCTCAGCTACATGTTTAATTCAGTCAAACTAGCTTCCCACACCTGGCAGGAGACTTACACAGACAGAGTGCCTGGTAAATTAGTTGAATTGACTCACTGAATGAATGAATGCACAATAAATATTAACTGAATAGAATGAGTGAATGTATGATTCACTGTACAGAGTATATTTAAAACTTATAATCTGAAGGATGAATTTTCTTAATGAATAGCATACCAAAGGTATTATAATTTTTAATCTCTGCCTTTTATAAAATCCATTCATTTGCATTGTATATTGAGACCAGTTCTTTCCTTTACTTTTTTTTTAAACTTTCCATCTCTGATAGCTAAATGGAAATAAGGTTTATATTCTCACCAGACTGTGAGCACACTTGATAATATTCTGAGAGACAAGACAGATGAAAATCTTAAGAGAACACCTACCTTATGCTGCAGTAAGAACCAGAAGTTTTGAATTTAATAATTCCTAATTAGAAAGCAGGAGGTAGAGATTATCTACTTGAACATATATGAATTTAGCAATTCAAGAATCATATTTGAACTGACAAAGGTGAAAGTTTATTTTGTAGCATTGTCTTCAATCATCAAATCAGTGTTAGGTGAAAAAAAAATCTCATTTCCAAGTCTTTCTTCTTTCCCTAGGTATGCCCTCTGGTCATTCTCTTTGGGAGAGGTCAGTGGCCAGCAAGCATGGCTGCTTTCCTTAATCTTTACTGCTATCTCAACAGGAGAGAAAGCCTAGCTCCACCTCCTCTATTACCATGCAAAGGTATTGCATGACCATCATGCATTAGAGGCATCCAGGAAAAGGAAGTGCAGTTACCAGGAGTGTGGACATTCTGTGGTGGGCAGAGCCCATCGGAGGATGGGAGGTCATGAAAGGGTACTCTGGGAAAGCAACATTTAATCTCAGACAAGAGGGATGAGTAGAAATTCACCAAGAGAAGTACTGGGGAAAGAATGGTGCAGGACTCACAGATGACAATTCTTTAACCATCTGCCTTCAACAGCTCAGGGTTTTTCATCTACCAACACACAGGATTATCAACTATGATGTTGCATTCCTTGTGAACAGTCTCAGGTGAGAGTTTCTTTTTTCTCAATCCTAGGATGAAGTGGATATAATAATAATAAATCATTCACAGGTATATATTGATATTTATGTGATAGCCACTGTTATTGCATAATAGCTGTCTTAGTTACTATAATTGATTTCCATTTACAGATGGGAAACTGAGGCACTGGGAAGTCAAATACTTTGCCTGAGGTCACAAATCAAGAACATGGCAGAATGAGGATATGAACAGTGGGTAGTCTTTCAGAGTTCAGGAGTCCACATGTTTATTTTGGTACTAGGGATTGAACTCAGGGGATCTATCTCTGAGCTACACTCCAAGCCTTTTTTATTTTTTATTCTGAAAAAGGATCTTGCTAAGTTGCGGAGGCTGGCCTTGAAGCTGCCATTCTCCTGTTTTAGTCTTCCAGGTATTAGGATTATAGGTGTTCACCGCCATGGCTAGCTGAATTCATTCTTTTTTTTTTTTTTCTGTGGTACTAGGGATTGAACTTAGGGGCATTCTATCTATGAGCTACACCCCCAGGCCTATTTTTTTATTCTTTATTTTGAAACAGGGTCTCACTAAGTTGCGGAGGGCCTCACTAGGTAGCTGAGGCTGGCCACGAACCTGGATCCTCTGGTCTCAACCTCCCAAGTACTGGGATTACAAGCGTGCGCCATCACACCTGGTGCTGAGTTCATTCTTTAACAGATACATAGTCTGCATGTGCTACAGGCAAAAAGCATCTTATGTGTCTTTTTTTGTTTGTAATTTCAAATAAAGTGTTAAGTAAATGAACCCCCAATAAATGCTTACTATTTAATCAGGTTAGATTTAGTTAGCCCATTGGTATTACTGGTTGAACCATGTATTAACAGTGGTCGTAAGGCATTAGAAAGTGAAACCACCTACCTGGTTTTAAATATCCACTTGCCACTTTGCCTTAATACTAGGAAAACTCCATGCTGGTGTTTTGTATTGTTTAGTGTTTTGTTTTGGGTACTGGGGATTGAATCCAGGGCCTGGCACATGCTAAGCACCTACTTCACCACTGAGCTACACCCCCATCCTCTCCTACCTCCACCGTGTTTTATTTATTTATTTTTTTGGTGAGAAATCATATTCATTCATCAAATATTTATTGGATAATTACTGTACTAAAGTTTAAGGACTCAACAGTAAACCAAACAGACAAATTCCTGCCCTCATAATCATATATGTAATACTCTTAGCATAGTGCCTATATTATCTGTTAATTGCATTATTTTATGGGGCTGCTGTTTTGTGAATTCACTGGAAGTAAGGGCATATTCCTTGTTTTCTGGTGGGGTGTGTCAAGTAATATGGCCAAACAGGACTTGGAGATGGTGTTGGCAAATTAGGTCAGACAACACAGTGATTATGGCTGCTTAGGGGTCTTCATAATGACTCCTGTAGAATTAATCATATCACAACATTTGGCTTCATTTTTTTTTTCATTTTCTTTTTTTTTTTTTGGCGGTACTGAGTATTGAACCCAGGGACATTCTACCCCTGAGCTACACCCCTAGTCCTATTTTTTATTCTATTTATTTATTTATTTACTTATTTTGTGGTTCTGGGGATTGAACCCTGGGCATTCTACCTCCAAGCTACACCCCCAACCCTATATTTTATTCTTTATTTTGAAACAGGGTCTCACTAAGTTGCAGAGGGCCTCACTAAGTAGCTGAGGCTGGCCGCAAACCTGCAATCCTCCTGTCTCAGCCTCCCAAGTACTGGGATTACCTTCTTGATTTTGCAACAGGATCTCACTAAATTGCAGAGGGCTTCACTATGTTGCTGAGGCTGGTGACAAACCCCAATCCTCCTATCTCAGCCTCCCAAGAACTGGGATTACAAGCATGCGCCACCATGCCCTGCTTGGCTTTGGTTTTCAAGATAGCCAAAATGTTCCCTCTGGGTCTTAGACTAGTATTTTTGATACTGTGCATTTTAGTGGTAATGTTTTGGTGGTTAAAAAAAGGTCTATAAATGGCCAGAGAACAAATGCAGTCTTTATAACAACTGCTCAGCTCTGCCTGCAACTGTAGCAAGAGAGTGGCCATAGAAAATATGTCAGCAAATCTCTATTCCAAAAAAGTCTTTGTTCCAAATAAAGCTTTATTTATAAAAACAGATATTATAATTGGGTGTGGTGGGACACATCTGTAATCCCAGTACTTGGGAGACTGAGACAAGAGGATGTCAGATTTGAAACTAGCCTCAGCAACTTAAAAGACCCTGTTTCAAAATTAAGTGAATGAATGAATGATGAATGAATGAATGAATGAACAAAGGAAGGACTGGAAGTGTGGCCTGGAAGTAAAATGCCCCGGGGTTCAATTCCCAGTAAGTACCAAAACAAACAAACAAACAAACAAACCAGACAGACATCCAGCCCCTGCATCAGTTTGGCAACCGCTCATCTAGAAAGGAGAAAAAATATCTGAGTTATAACATCGCATCAATCTTCAGCTTTTTTAAAAGAAAAGAAAGCATGAACTAATATCACAAAATAACATTGAATCAGTTCAAACTCAACAATATACTTCTTAGACACTTTTTAAAAGTTGGGACTCAACTCTGAATGGCTTAAATGTCCTATTTTGCATGATCTTCTTTCCTGATTGGTTCAAGTCCAAGGCCAGTGCAAGACATCATTCAAGGAAGACATTTCAAGAACCTGGAAAGGACATCTTTCCTGGAATAGAATCAGAGGAGATAAACTGCCCCATGGGAGTTTGTGTCAGGCACAGGGAAGAATTTTCAGCATTGAGGGCTTTGCAATATTGAAATAAATTACAAGGAGGGTTGGTGCCCAGAAGGATTTTCTTCCTCTAGACATTTTAAATTCCAGAGAGATTCCTATTCTGGCAGCTGGTCAACACACAATTATTAATCATCCACTGATTAAAAACCCAACTTTCTCCTTATCTTGTCTGGAGCAGCCTGATGTGGCCAGAAGTGTGATGACTGGTGGATTAAATGGATTGTGTATTCTCTCTGGGGTTAGGTGACCAGCTTTACTATATTACCCAGCCAGAGTGAAGTCTTGCTGAATTGCAGTAAGGGAGAGGAAGCCAATCTGAAATAGAGGACGGAAAGCATTTTCTAATGTCTTTTAAGAAATGCAATTTTATTCAAGAGCCCTAAAGTGCCACAGGGCAGTGGGACCAGGACCAGCAAACACCTATCCCAGATAAAAGTAAATGTTAATTAACATATCAATAGTTTGTAGATCTTAGGTGCTTCTAAAGTGCTGGAGGGTGTTTGACAACTTTTTCTTCCCTTAAGCTCTTTTGCTTTCTCTTTGAAGAACTATTTTAAGCAAAGAGAACCCCTGTTCCAATCTATTTTGATCTCAAGGATGTCCGATTTAATATAATTTTCTCACGTTCCTACCAACTTGCCCAAGGTGAGGAATGATTTACTTTGTTAGAGTGAAAGAACAAAGACATTTTTTGGGAAATGGAAAAGAGTGGACTTCCTTAAAAAGAAAAGAAAAACACAGTACTGTAGTTTTGTACATATTGGCAAAACTGCCACCCATCATTTTTAAACTTTTGCATTCAAGAATGGTGGTACTTGCATTTTGAAGCCTTGGTGAATTTGTTCAAATAGGCAGTCATGCAAAAAGAGACCATTTTCTCTCAGTGGTCTCCCATGTGTTTAGATTTTGGTGGATGAGTATATTAGGAACAAGTAGAGCAAGGGTGATTCCAGCCCATTGGATACAACAAGTAATCACTTCCCTGATTTGGGGAAAAGTTAAATTGACACCCGCTCAAGCAATGATTGCAGCCAGAGCTGAAGTGGCCAGTTACTGGCTGCTCAGTGACCATGCCCAGAAAGGCGCTTGTAGGAGGGGAGAAAGGATCCCAGCTGCTGCATGTAGGTTTATTAGGACTTAAATGGGCCTGAGGAGCAGACCCAGCACATGGCACGTGTTACGTAAAGGTTACCTTCCATCTTCACCCCCTCTTTCTGCTTAAGATGCTCTTGGGAAAACACACTTGAATTCAAATAAAAACACACTTGTTTTAAACCCACTGCAGAAGATTCAAGGGCCCTTGGCCTCATGGCATTTATAAATAGATGGAGAGATGCAGATACTGAGAAAAAAGTGAAATGAGAGTTATGCAATAAGAAATGATTGTGTTTGACAGTCCTGGCCAGGCAAAGATGAAGTGAGTGCTGAAGTTCATGTGAGAAATAGACAGTTTTTGTAAGGTGGAGATGGGGAAGGTGGCACTGGTCCAGAAGGGTTAAGGAAAGTTTCTTAGGAGGTGTAATTTAGCCAAGGCCTTTGTGGTAAGTAGGATTTAGCTACATGCAGAGAAAGATCCCAGGTAGGAAGAGATACAAGTTCCCCCAAAGCCACCATGTTTTGTTTTGTGAGTTAATTTCCTTGTGTTTGCTAGATACTTAATAGATGTTAATTAAACAGATAATTCTTTTGATTTTTCTTTTTCTCTTCTGAACTTAAATCTGTAGCACCCAATTGAAAACTGAATTTGGTAGTGCCTTGTTTTCTCAAGGCCATACTGTCTCTGGCTGCATGTTAGTGCCATGTGGCAGAGGCCCATGGGTAGTACTTTCACATCATCTGCAATAAGTAGAATATGGAGCATGTAGCAGACACTGCCTTAACACTCCTCCTTGAATGAGATGGCCAAAGACACATGATTCTAAGCCTTGGTAGAAACTAGGCTTTTGTTGGACACGCTGACAAAGGAGGCCTCATAACTGAGGATTGCTTTCCTACCAAGGAGAGCAGTCCTGCCTCTAGGTTCTGTTGTGACCCTGGTGAAAATGAACTCCTATATCCTTTAAGAGGACCTATTTGCCAGCTGGTGAAGGTAACTCTTGATTTTTATGGCAACTAATTTCATATATGGACTTAGCACATGCTACTTCTACAGTATGTCAGCTTTTAGGCATATAGACTTTGGTTTATGATGATCTAGCCTGAAGAATGGGAGTGAAGCTGATAGTTACCTAGTTTCTACCATGCCCCAGGCAATATGTTCAGAGATTTTAAAATGCCATTACACTTGACACTCTTAATAGCCTTGTAGATATTACTTTTTTTCCATTTTACTTTATTTTATTTTATTGGTATTAAGGATTGAACTCAGGGGCATTCCACCTCCAAGCTACACCTCCAGCCCTTTTTACTTTGAAACAGGGTCCTGCTAAGTTTCTGAGATCTTGTGATCTTCCTATCTCAGCCTCCCAAGTATTGAGATTACAGTCCTGAATCACCACTCTGGACTTTTCCATTTTAAAAGAGAGAGAAGCACAGCACAATTAATTATCTTGGCCAAGGTCACAGAAAGAAAAGGTTGCAAAGGCTGAATTTGAACTTAGACTCCCATCCAGAGTTGTACCCTTTCCATAGTGCCCTTCTGCCTCACAGGACACTACGTGTTCATGGGTGACCAGATCTGAACAGGCAGAGGCAAGAGAAGAGGCTGCTCCAGGCGAGGGACAATGATCAAGACCTGACCTGGGCAGAAGAGGACAGTACTTTTGAATTTGCATGGTTGGGTGGGATCACAAAGGGTCCTGGAAAGCTGCACACTTTATGAAATGTCATGAGAGCTACCAGACAAATTTTAACTAGGGAATGACCTGATAAAATTATTAATAAACTGTGTAATTAAGCATATTGATTGAGCATATATTATATGCCATGTTCTGTGTTGGAGCAAATTGCACATTATTCCTGCTCTCGTGAAACTTTTATTTTAGTGGCAAGACAAAGCTTAGTTCAATAATCTAAGAAGTACTATATATACTTACCAACTGCAGAACATGATTCAGAATAAATGTATAGGGAGAGAGTAAAGGTAAGAAGTAAGAGCCTCTTGAGTTTGAGGAAATAATCTTTGAGTTGAGATCTGAAGGAATGAATAAGAGATAACTAGGTGCAGGGAAATGGTACATGCAAAGGCCCTGTGGCAGTAGGAACTTGACTGAGTTGACAAATTCAGCTTCAGTGGTGCTGAGTGAAGTGAAAGGGAGGGTGGGGAGAAGTAGGGAAGAGCTAAATTTTGTCAGGAACTTTCAGGTCATTTGACAAAGTTGAACTCTATCCAGTAGGGTGGCTGTGTGCTCCTTAGGCAGCAATGGGTAATGAGGAGGGGCACGAATATGAATGCGAAAGCTTCTAGTGACTGAACCCTGATACCCCCTCTATTTCAGGACAAACGTTGTAACTCAGTGGCACCATCGTCCTGTTGTGTTTGCAAGCTGTTGATGCAACCTGGAAAGGTTAAGAGCCTTCCACAGACTTGTCAGAGTTTGTCTTCTATGGAAACTGACAGAGCCTACAGGCTGAGGGGCTAATTTTAATAGAAATAACTTAGGTGGGTCTGTTAATTTTCTCCACTCCTCAATGACCTGTCTGCATAGCGTGAAGGTGCTTTGATGTGACTGGGAGAACAGAAGGATATTTTGTGCATAGCCGACCGTGAGAGGAGTGCTGGGTTTGCAGCAAAGAGGCTTAGGAAGATGACAGGTGAGTCACAGGGAAGGAAGAGATTAGAACACGCCTCGTGGGGCTTCTCCCACCTCCCCAAATGCAGTCTTGTTTATCTAAGATTCATCTCTCTTCTAGCAGAGAATTAACTTTCTGGAGCCCAGGGTGTTCATAGTTCCCCAGGAAATTAAACACATTGGCAAATTATTTTGCTGTTGTCACAGTATGAGCAACAGGGGAGAGAGAGATACCTCCGCGGTTTCACTTGCACTTGCTGACTGTGGTGTTTTTCCCTTAGGTTCCATAACGCTTGGGGACTTTTTAAGTCCAAGCCACTGTGCAGGGCAGGCGCATTCTGCCTGTGTGAATGGCCGGAATGGGAGAAGGACCGTCCCCTGCATGCAAATGATCCTGGTGTTGTTCATTTGTAGGATTCTTTGTCTGCTGGCTGCCATGTCTGGGATCTGTTCTGGAGGATTCTTTGCGAGGACAGTGTTGATGCCCCAAGAATTAGAATGGAGCCAGTAGGTGTCTGTGCACACTGCCTTTAGGGTTTTGAGATGTCCCTAGGGTGGCAGGCAGTCGCCACCATATCCACAGGACCAGACACCAAGGAAAGTCCAGGCACTGAAGTGGTGTCTGGTTTGCAAAGTCAGCTGGATGTGGGAAGGGCGCTGATCTGGGGGACACCTCCTCCCTGTGTGGCTCTGGAGAAAGCCCTGGACCTTGTTGTTTACCTAGAGAAAGTAGAAATCATTCCATCCCAGGCCCTGAAGCACGGAGGAGCAAAGAGGGTCTAGATAACCCCCAATCCTATCCTGTGAACTCTTGAACTCTCTGGGGGCTGGTCATCTATGTAATCATGGTTCTAGCTCTTTGGTGGCCTGCCTTGCAGCCCACTGACCTCTGTGTCAGTCCTCCACTGCCAAATTCAAATTCCCCAGCCCTACTCAGGACAGTAGCCAGGGCCCAGGGTGCCCTCCCTGGGGATGTCAGCTCCTGCCCCCCCCCCCATACCACTGTGAAGCACCTGTGCTGTATTCACCACCTACAATCAGTGGAAGGATTTAGGGAGCAAGGGAGATAGGAGAATGTTTGCATAAAGACAGCTATTGTACAGATCTCTCTCTGACAGGCATATGTAGACACTCAATATTTTTGTCTAGTTTTAACCCCACTGAGCATTCAAAATTAAGCAACATTCATATTCAAAGTATGGGATGACTTTTAAATAGAGGAATGAAGTTTCTTGCGGGGGCTTTGAAAAGCCTCTGGTGGTCCCTCTTAGAAAAGAATCCAGTCCATTCATTATCTGGGAGGAATCTGATTTTGTAAAATACTATCTTTTAGAGAAGAGAATAACCAAGCCAGAGAAGGTAGAAGGTTATTGTATAATAAAAGAAGACATAGATGGATCTTGCCGTGTAGGAGGTAATCCTGGAAGGGGGCGGGGCAATAAGGGAGATAAGTGCAACGGCCTGGGGACCTGTGAGCAGAGTCAGGAAGTCCTGGGTGCACAGAGGAAGAATTTGGATCCATTCTCCAGCAAGAAAACAAAAATGTACTTTTGACAGTAGGGGCCATCTAAAAGGGAAATTGGATATCAAAGGATGTTTTAAGAAGAGCTTTGGATGTCAGGGGACTGGAGCAGAGGAAAAACAGAGCAAAAACTAAAAGCTTAGGAGGCCAGAGGTCCTCAGCTGTGGCTCTGACAGCTGGGGCAGCTAAGGCCAGAACTCACAATGGGAACTGGGCTTTTATTTTGTGTTTTGAAAGGAAGGATGTTTACAGACCACTCAAGGAAGAGAGGAGAGGTTAGATTTCACCATTTCACCATCTGTCTGATAGTTTGTGGCCCAGTCCTTGCCAACCCTGAGCGTGTGAAGTGGTCAGGGTTGAGGAGGGGCTTCTCCTAGGGAACCTGTAGGATATTCACGGTGCTCCACGATGTGAATTGGGAGTGTGTACGGATTCTCTCAAACATCCACCTTGTGGAGTTGGGATGTGGACTGGGTGCTGGTCCTTGTGCTGAGTGTTGGGAAAGACGGATATGCAGCTTGGGAAGCAGGGGGATGACGTGGGGCTTGGTATAGTACATTTCATTGAAGCTTGGGAGATGGTTTGGGAGATGGGGCTGCCGCACTGTGCCTGGTGGTCCAGGTTAGTTTCAGGCAGGCACAAACTCACCTCGCACCTCTACTGTCCCCAGCATGGAGTCATCACACAGGCCCTGGAGCGACTGCTGGCATTCACGCCAAGCCCACCCACGGTCTCTACCCAGGTCCAGGCCCATTGACTCGCACTGGCCCTCTGCACAATCTTCCACTTTTGCTCTTAGTTCTCACCTGCCCCTCCACCACCACACAGCAGGGAGAATGCTCTTTTGGAAATGAAGATCTAGTTCTCTCTACTGCTTGAAAGCCTTTCTTTTATTCTGAAGATAAAATTTAAAAATTATCGTCAGGTTTATAAAGCCCTGTAAGGTTTTACTTTCTTACTTTAAAGGAAACATGTTTATAGGATACTCAGGGAAGGGAAGGAGAAGGATTAAATTTCTATAATCACTTCTGCTTTATCTTCTAGTTGCTGAATTCCAGACACACTGACCTATTAGTTTCCTTTGTGTATCAAGCTCTTTCCTACCCCAGGGCCTTGGCATAGGCTGTTCCTAATGCTTAGAATAGTTGTCTTTTCATTCTCTTCCTAGCTAATCCCTGCTGACTCTTCCAGTCTCAGAATAAATAATCCCTTCAGTCTCTCATTGTCTTTCATTACATTTACTTACCATTACTTTTCTTCCACTCAGTTTGTTATAATTTGCAATCAGATATTCATTTATGTAATTGCTATGTCCATCTTCTCCATTAACCATAAACATCTAAGATCTGACATGTCTGTGCATTTCATCTTTTTTTAATTTTAATTTTTTTTTGTAGGTGTGGTACTAAGGATTGAACTCCAACACATTTTTCCTCCAAGCTATATCTCCAACCCTTTCTATTTTTTATTATTTTGTTTTGAAACAGGGTCTTGCAAGGTTGCAGAGAGTCTTGCTACATTGCTAAAGGTGTCCTCTAACCTGGGGTCCTCCTGTCTCCGCGTCCCAAGTACTGGGATTATAAGTGTGCACCACCATGCCCGGCTCTATAGTTCATCTTGATGTTCTCAGTATACTTTAAATATTGGTTGGTTGAGTGAATGAATGAATTTTATCAGGTTGCTATGACCTGTCCATTCTTCCATGTAGAAGAATTTAGGCAGTTTTTTTGTTGTTGTTATTTACTTAATCTACTTATTCTAGAAACATCTATAGAGTGGTTAGTATGTGCAAACCAGGGAATAAATTGCATTTCCAATTTTCAAGGTGATTCTGGTGAAAGGGAGTTTTTGTTTGTTTGTTTTTTGGTGGTAGTACTGAGAATGGAACCCAAGGCATTCTACCTCTGAGCGACACCCCAGCCCTATTTTATTCTTCTATTTTGAAACAGGGTCTCACTAAGTTGCTGAAGCTGACAGCAAACCTGTAATCCCCTTGTCTCAACCTCCCAAATACTGGGATTACAAGCACACACCACCATCCCTGACAATGAGATAATTTTATAAACCAATATTCCACACAGTGGACCAAGTATTATTACAGAGATGCACAAGGTGGACTGAGTACATAGTCTCTTGTGCTGGTGTTCCAAGTAGATTGTTTAGTATGATTTTCTTATATTAAAGCTGGTAATAATCAACATACCAGGGATACAATGAACCATTCCCAAGTCTCAGAGAGACATTAACCTAGACTGTAAATAGTGTACATAAGCTGTGATCTAGTTAATTTTTTCATGAGGGCATACATCAGTGATGGATAATGTTGTGGTTGATAAGAAATATTGAAAATCAAAGCCACAGAGAGCAGGGCTGTGGCATTGCCCTTAGCATCTGGGGGAGTGGAGATCTTTCCAAATGAGTGGTTCCAGCTCTCTAGCTACAGGCCCCCTTGGAATGAAGAAGGGGAGACTGGACCCTTCTACTTCTTTCATGTAGAACCTCTATTCTTCTAGATTTTTTAAAATGCTATGGTAAATTGTGAGAATATTTCTAAAATTAGCCACTTCTTAGTTAATGTTAGCAGAGAGAGAGAGGAAAGGAGGTAATTCTGGGTTTTTTGAATTCTGTTTCTATAAGTTAAAATTGTTGACAATTACATTTGGTTTAGTATCAAAACTTATTTCCTTCCTTTTAAATTATATATGACAAAAGAAAATCGTGCTGAACCCAAGTTTAGTATTTCAAGAACTATCGTCAATAACTTGAAATATGACCTTTAGATAGTTACTCCAAGAGTGTCTGGCAGTCTAGCTTCCCTCACCTAAGGGTGGAAAGGTTTGAACTTTATTTCCTGAGTTGATGAGTATTTCATGATAAACCAGTTCTGACCCATTAGTTTCATTTCTCAAAACATAGGTTTTTAAAGAGTATTTCCTAAAGGAGTTGCCACTAAAAATAGAACGAATTCAACTTGCTAGAAATAAAAATGGTCAGAGCTGAATATGGTAGAGTTTTAATGAAAATATTTTGTTCCTTTTTGTGTAGAGGGTGTGTGTGTGTGTGTGTGTGTGTGTGTGTGTGTGTGTGTGTGTTAAAGTCAGTAATATGAAATGTTTTGTAAATAACCAACATGTGTCTGTGCAGCAGTCCTATAACTGTTTATGCTAGAAGTATGAGCCTACCTTTCCATTCACCTTGTATCTAGAAGTTTGCTAATTTATCTAGAAAATTAAATGGGGGTAATGTTTCAAGAAAGCTGTCCCACTCTCTTGCTGGCGATTTTGTGGGGAGACTGCCCTTTAGAAGATCATTGGAAGCCATATCTATAGGGATACCTGTCTATAGACTGATTTATACAGAATGAATTTGTCCAAATCTTGAACTCCCTTTCACAGAGAAGTAGTGGAGTGGCTGGATCCAGATCCAAGGGGGCACCTGACTTCTTCTCGCTAGCCTGGTGTCTCCACGGGTGTCCAGGAACTTAGGCTTGCCCAAGAAAGTTCCTGGACACATCACTGAATTCTGTATTGAGGGCTGTGGTTTCACCCAAGGAAGGTCTGCATTTGTCATTTCATGCATTCCAAATATTTATGAGCGCCTGCTCTGTGCCCAATACTGCTGCTATCGGGCCATATCAGGGAACAAGGATGCTTCTGCTGTGGCGCTATGGTCCTTGGGTCCTTGTTTATTACCCCCGCCACCCACTACTGCCTGTGATCTTGGGTAAGGCACTGCTTCTCTCTGTACCTCTGTTACCAGCTGCCCAGTGGAGGAAAGAATAGCTCAGTTCAGATGTGGATAATGTGTCAGATGTACAGTAGATGCCAAACAGGTCACATACCCCAACCTACCACCCAAACAGCACAGAAGATTGGAGGTTCATCCCCTGTCCCCTTATTTTTTTGCAGTACTAGAGATTAAAGTCAGTGCCTCACACAAATTAGGCAAGTCCTGAGCTACACCCATAGCCTTTTAATTTTATTTTGAGACATAGTCTGGCTAAGTTGCCCAGGTTGGCCTTGAGTTTGCAGTCCTCTTGCCTCAGCTTCCTGAGTTACTGGGATTACCGGTGTGCCGCTATGCTAGACCAGAAGTCAAGTTTTAATAATAAAGAACACCTGGGCAAAGGCAGAGGGTGCTGAGCCATGCTGTCTGCTGTGCCATGACATGGATGGAACCCAGGATATCCATGGTCTGTTGCTGCTGTCTCTTCTGCTGCTTGGTGGCACCCTTGCTTACAAGGTCCTTGGCCTTCCCTGTAGTGGCCAATACTTCTCCTCTGCCTTCTGCCCGGCTGCCTTGGTGGTCTCAAGTGTCTTAGAAGGCCCTCACCTAGCAGCTTGGACAAGATCTATTCAAAACGCTTCATTGTTTGGTCATGTTGCTTTTGAACCAGGTGAGACCAAGTTTTTGGACAGTCCTCCTAGACATTCTGGGAGACACCTGGGAAGGGAGGGGAAGCCAGGTGTGATTGCGGATCCAGGTCCAGCTGCTGTGGTCTGAGCTCATCAAATAAACACCCCTGTGTCTCTGCCATCATCTGGGTGTGGTTGAGGCACCAGGTGAAGTTGGTCATGGTCTGCTTCTGTGGGGCCATGAGAGAGAGCAGGTGTGTGTGTTTACTGTGTGAACATCTTTGGCAGAAACCTCGGCTCCCAGGTAGGCCTCCTGGGGTCTTGCTCAGGAGTCTCTGGGACAGGACCAGACAAGGGTTTCCAAAGTGAGGGGTCTGTGTCTTTTGTCAAGATTTTCTTGCTGTAGGAACTCAGGTACCTTTGCCAGAGCAGCAAAATTTGATCTCAGGAACATGGGGGCACGCCCTGGCCCAGGAAATGTCTCACCATCTTTCAGCTCACAGCTGTCACCAGGGCACCATGCCCAGGAAGCCACCTCCATCAGGATTCGTGCCTCCTGTGTCAATGTGAGTAAACAGGCAACTATGAACATCACCAGCCTAAACCATAATGAGGTGTGTTCTTGAGGTTTTCAGAGAGGCTCTTTCATACCTTTGTAGAATCCACAATACGTGAATGATAAAATTTCCCCACAGATATTTCAGCTAATTGCTCCTTCTAGGCAAAGAATGGCCCCATTTCTTGGTCTGTCTGATGATGACTTTTCATTTTCTGCCATAAATGAGCCTAATTTGCAAATGAAAAATTTCACTGAAGCATACGTTGCCTGCAAGGGAATTAGGGCCCCAACCTTTGGAAGTGTTTGAGAGAATACACAATTGCATTTTAAACAAAAGACTTATGATCTTAATTCACAGTTAAAGTAACGATTGCTCCTATTTTAAAAACTTTAGACATTCCAATAACAGTAATCAAGAGGAGTTAAGTTCTCTAAAGCAAAAGCAAATGAGAAATAATGGTCAAACTTTGCTTAGCATTTCCTGTTTGTGGGGTGAGGTTTTCCTCGAATCCCCCCACATTCCCTGGAGGCTACACAGAAGCCTGTTATAGCTTCGTGTCAAGAATAGTGATAGGAATAGCAGTTCTTTTCTAGGGCTAGGATATTGGGCAGAAGACCCTGGTTTCCAGTCTTACTTTCTGCAGTTGACTTTGTGATTATCCTGAAAGGGGTTCTTTACCCTCCAGTATCTCCAACTGAGAAGTAGGATTAAAACACCAAGGTGGTTTTGTGCATTTGTGTATTCAAAAGTGGGGAAAGTACCTTGTAGATTCAAGGTAATAGTGTATCAGACCATATGAGTCATCGTTCTTGTGGTTTAGGGCAGATAAAGTCATGTATCACCCAGATAGATAGATTTAAACATTTTTAAAACCATCCAGATGAATTATTCAAGAGGAGATTTTGCAATTGCCAGCTTTCTACTCTAGTTGAGAACTTTGCTTTATGCATTTATTCCAAAGGCACAAACTGAGCTCCTACTGTGTGCTAGGCACTGAGGAGAAAATGATAAAGAAGACTAAGTTTCTCCTCTGATGAGCTTACCACCACCACCACCACCACCACCCTCGGGCAGAGGGAAGGTGGCCAGGGAAAGCCCTGAAGCCAGAAGAGCTTGAGAACTGGTGGCTGGGGCGGGGAAGATGGTAGTACTGACACTGGAGAAAGAAGCAAGGCTGGGCAATATGGGGCCCTGGCTTATCTTTGGGGAAAGGTTTGGATGTTATACAGTTGTGAAGCAACTCCATTTATCTACTTTGCATGCAGAAAGCCTGTTAAACTTTAGATATTTAACCACTACTTCAATGTTCCAGAAAAGCCACAACACTGACTTCTCTCTCTTTCCACTCCATTGCTGCAGGTCATTCTTACTGTCCTCCCAGCCCTGCTGCTCACTTCTTCTCTCACTTCTTCTCTCACTTCTTCTATGAGCTTCTCCATTCTTTCCACTTGGAGCCCTAGCTCCCTGGTTTTTTTGTTTTTTTTTTTTCCCCCTTTTTATAGTACTTCGCACATTCTGTTTTTAAAAAATTCTTTGTTTTGTTTTGGTCTTCCCTGGTAGTATAGGAGGCTCTGAGACGCTGAGATCTTCTCTCTCTTTTTTTTTTTTTTTTGCATCCACTTCTGCGCACACATGCCTTCTACATGGGAGATACAAAATAAATGTAGAATTGAAAAACTCAAATCCAGGTAACAGGCTAGCAGAGAAAAGTTTTCCCAAGCATTGTACCAGAGAAAAACTGATCTGAGAGACAGTGGGAAATGTATCACAAGCACTCACAAAATGGTTTTGTTATTTTTATTCATCTTTACTTTTTAAAAAACTGTATGGGTCCATTACAGACCATTTCATGTAGTAGATATTTGATAGCATGGATTGCTAAACTGGCAACGTGTGTGTGTGTGTGTGTGTGTGAGAGAGAGAGAGAGACAGACAGACAGACAGACAGACACACTGGGGATTGAACCCAGGGGCATTCTACTACCAAGTTACAACTATCCAGCCCCCCTTTTTAATTTAATTTTATTCTATTTTTAAAATTTTATTTTGTGGTACTGGAGATTAAGCTGCAGGGCATTCTACCTCTGAGCTACACCTCCAGCCCTATTTTTATTTTGAAACAGAGTCTCACTAAGTTGTGGAGGGTCTCACTAAGTTGCTGAAGGTCTCAGTGAAAGGCTGAGGCTGGCCTAAAACCTGTGATACTCCTGTCTCAGCCTCCCAAGTACTGGGATTATAGGCTCCTGCCCAGCAAAGATCAATTAAGGATCACCTGTACTGTCAAGAAGCTCCTTGTCTGGGAAGAGAAGTTTGGCTCTCCACGAGTGATTGTACCCAGTGAATAAGACTAGACTAGAGGAATCTTCAAGGTATCAAGGTATCAGTCAGGAGGGCGGGTCCCGGGCAAGCTCTGTAGGGAGGGCCTGGCTGTAAAGGCAGAAGGGCATCTGGGGAAGGATATTCTAGAACAAAGAATAGCACCATGAATGGTATGGCAGGCATGTAGGATATTGGGGGAGGCGAAGCAATAAAAGGTGAGATTGAAGGGGAGGCTCCAACCAAATCACAGAAGACCTTTTGTGCTATTTTAAGGAGTTTGCAAGAAGGAACTTGGAGTTTTCCATGAGCTCACTGCATATTCAAATCTGTGTCATAATGAACTGTTTTAGAAAATAGTTCCCTGCTATTTCAAAGAAGCCTTGCTAATAGGCCGGTTTTCCAGCAGAGCCAGAGGGCTTCTCAGTAGGGCACATCCTGGGTTCTGGCAACCACATACCTGGGCTAACATCGTTCTTGCCACTTCTCTGTCCCGCCCTCCACTACCTCTGTGTGGTCAAACATCTCTTGTGGATTCTGCACACAAATAAGATGGTCCCCAAGGATGTCAGCCTAGCAACCTGTAAAGTGCAAAATCTATTTAAAAAGGGACCTAGAAAAATGTATCTAAAAAGAATGGGAAATACTGCTTTGATGGAGTGGTTTGTACAGTCAGTGGCTTTACTTTTTATGTTGAGGAAGGGGTTTGCAGGAATACATGTACGGTGAATTCTGTGAAGTCCTTGTAGAACTGCCACCTCACCAACAAGGAAGCTGCATATCAGGGCCTAAGCACTGTGAATTTAAAGCAACCTCGGATTAAATTCCACAGGTAAGCCTGCTAGTCATGTCTCCCCTGTACATACTTATCTAGCTGTCCTTTGGGGGTGGGACAGGACCAGTTTTTAATAACTCTGAACCACCTTCCCTAGGCACATAGAAAGCTGTGTTTCGCTGACTGTAGAAGTTCTTTGTGTGCACCTGGGGGGCAGCGGTGCGAGGACAGTCGGGCTCCTTTCTCGTCTCTGGGAGCCTGTAGATGTCAGTTTCTTCATCTCTGAAATGGGGATTTTTAACCTCTCTCACAGGACCTGGTTGTGACAGATAATTTTGTGGGACTATTTTATTAAGGAAAACAGATTTATGGTATTAAAATATGCATGTCTAAAATAGCTCCCAGTGCTATTTGGCTGCCTTTGTCCAAGTTTCACCATGTCTGTGAGATTCAGCATTTTCTCGTGGACTGTGAATTGTTGCTACTAAATGTGCTTTTCAGTCCCTGGTAAAGAACAAAATGTCCTTGGATTTACCCCACGCCACATTGCTCTGAGTACTTGCACTGGAGCATTGGATATGGAATGTACCCAATTATGATTTTTCCTAAGAAGGCTGCAGGGCCACTGGCAAACAGCCACTCCCCAAAACCATATAGAGGCTCCTAGAATCTCCACGTGGGCAAGGCACTGCCTCACAGAGCCTCGCTTTCCCTCTCTGCAAGACCTCAGCTCTGGGCTTCACCAATACGTCTTAGCTTTCCCTGCATGTGGATAAACTTTGGACATTTTCTCTATTGGCCTGTGATCCTAATTCTGAGCCTCCTGGCAATTATCACGTGAATATCATGCAGTCCAGAGTCAGATCCTTCGGGGCACATCTCATCATTCCAAGGCTCAGGTCTTTGGTGGGAAAGATGGGTCAGCTGGGAAGTTTTCCTGACTTTTGGAAAGTAGTTTGTGCACCCAGGACCTCTTGGGTATGTGTTCAGGGTTCCCAAGCCCCTAACTTTTCATCTCAGATAAGGATCTGATTTGCCTCCAGGATTTTACATAGATTTTGCTTAAGGAAAGGGTCCTGCTGCTTAATTAGGGGGAAAAAAAAAACGTATTTGAAATATCTAGTTTATGTTATATACTCTCAGATTTTGTATCCTTGCACAGTCTTGGTGCCACCTTATCTCAATCTTTGTGAAATTGGAAATGCACTTGTCACTATGTGACTAGGAACCAGCCCCCAGATCGAGCTGATATGTACAAAGTAGCCAGGATTCTTCACATGGACAGCACTGAGGCTCAATTATATGCAGTCTTCTTATTGGTTTTATATGTGGCTTCCTGTAAATTAAATAGTACATGGTACTGAAAAGTCTTTTCAGGAAATCAGCTTTTTAAAAAATAAATGATTTTTAAAATAACTTTTTTGATCACCAGACATGGTGATCCACACCTGTAATCCTGGTACTTAGGAGACGGAGACAGGAGGATTTCAGGTTCAAGGCCAGCTTCAGTAACTTAGCAAGACTGTGTTTCAAAGTAAAATATAAAATAGGGATGTGAGTTTAGCTCAGAGGCAGAATTCCCCAAAGTTCAATCCCTAATACCTTTCCACCTCCCCAAAATATATATATTTTTGATAAACAAATTCCTATTGTAAGTATTTAAATACTTCTGCATCTGAATAACCTCTGAACACAGAAATGAAAGCTCAGCAGCTTCCTAGCAATGATACTATCCACTGAAACGAGAGAAGATAACACCCTGATAATCTTCCCTGTGGCCTTGTGCCTAGACTATTTGACTGGTGCCCTGGTCAGATCCACACCCAATGGCCACCTGGTGTTAGCCCTTGGGCTCTGTCCTGGGGAGCTTTAAGTACAGGTTGGTCTCTTATGGCACCTAGTGCATAGGTAAGGAGCCTTTTATGTCTACTTGGAATTCAAGAAAACTACCACAGATAGAAGAATATTGCCCCATGTAAATGGTTGTTCTTTTATCTCTTTGTGGGATGACTGTGTACTCTGACCTTAGTCACATGAGAGAGCTATTAGACATCAGTCTAACCAGAGAAGCTAAGAAAGCTTCAAAGATCTGTCCAAGGAAACAGGGCAGTGATCTGCACAGTGAGTAAAGGGGGCAGGAGAGTGAGTCTGGAGGAAAGGGTGTGGACATAGAGGGCTGGGAGGTAAATTGCTATACTTGTTCTGTACCTCCTTCGTTGTTCCCCGACATTGTCACCCTTGACTCCCCTGGAATCTATCAGGAGAGCAGAAGCATGGAGAGCCCCCAGATCTCCCATATGAATGCCTTTGACACATTGCTTCAAAACCTCAGATGGTATTTGTTGACTGGAGGGGAAGGGAGTTTTGACTGTGCTTAGTACTCACCATTCTTTGTGTAATGCCAACACCACCCAGGGCACTTCATAACATTTTAACTTCCTCTTAAAATAAGCTTTTATTTTACTTTGCAATATGTAAGGCTGTCAGATTGTAGAGATTTAAGTAAATAGGGAGTTTTATTTAAATGGAATCTCATAGAAGGCACACCCAGTGATCATTTTCATTCATATTTTCCATTTCTTTTGGCAGCAATAATGTAGTATTTCTATTTTTCATTTTTTATGCAGTGTTATGAGGCATATTCTTTGTGGGTTTAGCGTATCTGATTTATACTTGATAAAGCAGTTGTTTGCCAAGTAATTTTGTTGAAAAGCAGCCGCTTAGGCAGAGAGGAAAGAATCTACTATAAAAAGAACAAGGCATATTATGCAGCTTCAATTTAGTTCATTGGGACCAAGAAATGTTGGCTACCAAGAGGTCTAGAGACTAAAAGTTTGCTTCATTAGACTTAAGTTTAAATTTTATTTCACATTTTTTTAAAGTCTGCCAGCTTTTAAGTTAAATGAGTTTCATATTTGCTTATCACCAAGATCCTTAGTTATTTCTTCCCTGTAGGAATGGTCACACAAAGCTAAACAATATAGATGACTATACATTTATTGTAACCATGGAAACTACTGTTGATGATTTATTAGGCATTCTTTCCCCAGATCCTAAACAATACATTGTGTTGGCCCAAGTTCCCTGGAGGACTGTTTTTTTCTGTATCATATAGACCAAGTTTAGCTTTATTTATATCTCGGTTTGTTCTATTGTTTGACAATGATGTTGGCTTCTTAAAAAGCTAGTCTTGGGATCACTAGCAAGTGTTTAAGAATGTTTTCTTAAAGTCTTTCAAAGTGTTTAAAGGACACAATAATGCCATTGTAGAACAAATCAGGAAAAAATGAACTTTATTTCTTCTTTTGGATGTGGATACATAGAAACAGTACTTAAAGTCTCCAATAATGGGTGGATAGAAAAGTACTTAGCAGTCCTGGGCACCACTGGACACTCAGCAGTGGGGCGCTTATCCTACTTTTCCTGAAGAAATTCATGTTATGTGAAGTTGCTTGTGGATTAGAGAACATTGTGCAGATGCTTCCCCATAGCTAATCTGTAAAGGCCGTCAGACTGAAGCTGGGTGGGATAAATGATTCCCTTCCAGGACCCTCATCCCAGGGGGCTTTGCAGTGTCTCTTGCTGGAGCCCCATTGCTGAGGACTGCTGGGAGGGAGGGGTCTATGTGCACCGAGCCCCAGAGTGAGCTGGGCTTCGTTAGATGAGTACTTGAATCAGGCCCACAGCGGCAGTGTGGCAGCGTTGATGGACGCCCCATTTTGATGGCAATTTGGCAGGGAGTCAAACTTTGGCCCTAAAGCAGAGGTGGTGCAATTAGACAGCTGAGATGCATTCTCTAAACACACACTTTTAATTGATTTCAGCTTGTTCAGTTCACAAAGATAGAGCTGTGACACAGAGCAGCCTTCTTAGAGGGGCTTATTTTTACTTTTCCTTTATTCAGCAGCGTAATTCAACAGCAACAGAAGCAACAATAATGCAGAGCTCTAAAGAGCGCGTATTTGGCATGGCTCAGATACAAAAAGTATTATTAAGAACTAATGAGTGAGATAGTTAGATGTTAACCGGAAAAGCATTAATGAGCAGAAGAGAATTCTGGCATAAACATCTGTTTCTGAAGCAGATGTTACCTTGTAAATCTGCAGAAGAGAAGCCTGTGTAAATGGAACAGTGGACTGTTTTAGGTAAAAGCAGGAATGGAAAGATACTAGGAGGCTTTCAGATACTGCTTCCAGTTCTTCTGAGACTCACAAATGACTGTCAAGGCAGTGAATTTCGGGGGGCCTTTTGGGGTGGCAAGAGGTATCAAGCAGGGGTGAGGGTCAGTGGCAGATCACATCAGCCTGACAGGATAACATGGTAGCCTGAGACTCCTGATTCCTGCTTTTCAGGGAGAGATTTGGGATTCTCATTAACTAAATAGCTTGTCTCTTGTCTTATCTAGCGCTCCATGATCATTTCAGTATATATGGACTGTGGCTGCCATAATTGTCCAGGGCTAGAGATGTAAGACCTATTCTACACCAACAAAAATTACCGAACCTTTGGCTGACTTATTGCACAGGTTACTCTGTGTAGGTAACTAGTGGGGTGGATAACGAGTTAACAGCTACACAGACACAGATTATACAATAAATACACTTTAGCAGCTTTTAATCCCAGATTCGAAAATCTCTAGGTGACATGATTTTTAGGAACCTACAACAGAAACTGGGGTATATTTTTGTAGAGTCTCAAATGATACCATGTTGGTATCTGCCTCGTTCATAGATGCAGAGGGACAGCTTGATTTGGGTTGTTTTTTCGTACTACCATAGAACAAATTTAGAGTAAAAAGGAAGCTTTAGATTCATCTAGTTGATCCAAACCCCTTAGTGAAAAGACTGAAGTAGTTGAAGTCCCAAAAGTGATTTTCCTAGCATGACTGACCCAGCAGCTGATGAAAGGGTTAGTCCTCAGAACCCAGGGCAGGGCTCCTAGACAGGGGCTCTCCACACTTTACCCATTCTAGGACAAAACTCTTGCATCCTTCCGTTGCCTACTAAAGGTCAAGAATGCAGATCCCTCTCAAGTGGGGAAAGGTACTGGACATTCCCTACTTGGTGCTTTGAAAGTTAGAAGTGAGGACTAGAGATAGCATCAATTCCAGCTGCCAGGCCATAGAAAGTTTGACCTAGTATGGCTCATTTGTTTAATTGCTGAGCCACCCTTGGAAGAGCTATTGGCATGATAATGGAGAGTGTCTTACCATCCATCTTTGGAAAACCCAGGGGTTTACTTGAGGCTCACTGCTTCTCATTGCTGGGTTGGTAGGCAGAGGAGCCCAGCCAACCATCCTCAGAGACCTAGAGACCTAGAGCCTGTAGTGATGGTTCTTGCTGCAGCTGGATGGGTCTTCCCTCCAGTGTACACACACACACACACACACACACACACACACACACACACACACACACACACACACACACGGAGCCCTAAAATCTTTAAAGGAGAATTTCTTCTTGACCACAGCCATCTTCCCTGTTTGGGGCTTCCTGAGAACTGTTTTTATGGGCCTCAGGGGCTCATAGCTGGAAGCCAAACCATTTAGAAGAGATTTCCAGGAGAGGCCTGTATATTCAGACTTCAGAAAGGCATCCTCTCCACCTTGCATCAAGTGACTCAAAGATGTATGTCTCAAACATGCAGATATGATTTCCTTTTCTAAGTGTGTGTATATATGAATGTGTGCATGTGTATGTGTGTGTGTGGGGGGGGGGGGTCATGCAAGAAACAGCAATGGACAAAGCCACAGGATGATTTCCCAAATTAGAAAAATCTGTGTGTTTCTATGGAACTGAGGATGGCCACCAATCTTTGACTTTTCCCAGAGTATGGGGATTTTCACATAATCCTTAGGGACTTTTTATTGCCTCTAAGAGCAACTGGAAAAGCTCCTGTCAACAGAAAATTCTAAATAATTCCTTTTGTTAGGCTCATGGTGCTCACTCATGTCTCTTGAAGGAATCTTTATATCTGTTGTATAGCTCCTGGCATGTCAAAAGTGCATTTTGTGTCTCTTCCAGGGAAGATCTGTCCCACATCCACAGTGGTATTGGGGACATGTGAGGTGACCAGAGCTTAGGTTGAGTTTCAACCTTAGAGAAGGTGCTCATGGGGTTACCATATTGGATAGTGTAATTGGTTAATGTGATTCATCACCTTTCTGGTTGTGTCTCTTTTCCTGAATGATGATGACACACAAAATGGGAGATGGAGAGCTTCTACTGTGCCCTTAAGGTTCTCTCATAAATGACTTCTTCCATCATTATTCAGTGCTGTTAAGAGAAGCTATAGATAGAATTCTTTTTTTATTTTTTTTTATTTTTTATTTATTTATTTATTTATTTTTTTGCGGTACTGGGGATTGAACTCAGGGGCATTCTACCTCCGAGCTATACCCCCAGCCCTATTTTTTTTTTTGTTCTTTATTTTGAAACCGAGTCTCACTAAGTTGCGGAGTGCCTCACTAGGTAGCTGAGGCTGGCCGCAAACCCGGATCCTCCGGTCTCAGCCTCCCGAATGCTGGGATTACAAGCGTGCGCCACCACGCCCGGCAGAATTCTTTTTTTAAAAAGACATTTTCTTGCTGAATAAATAGAATGGGTACTTTTCCTCTTTGATGGCTTTGTTAATTTACCAACTTACTATCTCATTTTGCTTTCAGGATCCAGCTATGACCTGCCTTCATCCTCATATTGACCCTCAGAGGTATACATTATTCATGAGTACTCTGTGGAGATTCAGGGAGTTACTCAGTGTCATACTTTTAGTAGTTGGAAGAACCAGAATTGGAATCCAGATCTCTCTAAAACCCATATGTTTTCTGTGCTGTTCAAATGTGTCCCCTCTCCCCCAGCTCTGCCATGTTATGCTTTACCAATACTAAACTGCACATACCTGCTGTAACAAAACATCCTGCTTCTTGCTCTACTGCGGCCTTGTTTGTGCATTTTCTTAAATGAACAAGACACACACACACACTTTTCTTTGCTTATGCATCTTGTACTGGTCTTTCAAGAGTTAATTGAGACATCAGCTCCTGCAAGCACACTCCCATGGACCCTTGTTTTTACTCCTGCCTGATAGGTCTGGTCACTAGCTATGTCATAATGTGCCTATGGCCTCTAACTCTGGCCAACCTGTGACAACGTTGAGGTCAAGGCCTTGTCTAAGCGCCTAACCCAGAATGTGGCACATGGAGACCTTGGAGAACCTTTGCAGATCTGAACTGAACCAAGTCTATAGTGGGATTTCAAACCTGTGTAGCCATGATAATACGGACAACTGGAACTTCAGGAGCTGGTATAGCCTGTGTCCCTGAGCAGGTCTAGAAATGGCTTGCTAAGAGAAGACATCTGTGTGTCTCTACTTTTCAAGCACTGTGACAGTCTCCACAAGCAAAAGGTTCGAAGAACTATAACGTTTATAGCTCCCCAGCCATAAATCCACTGCAGAAGACATAAAAAATGCCATTCCCACAGGGTTATGGCAGAGATTCAGTATTGCAAACATCTGCATGTGAGCAGTAAAGCTAACCTCTGGTGCGCAGTGCTCGACTGCTACCCACATATATTAACATTAGTGACAATCGAATGTGATTATCTGCATTGGCATTTTGTCTGCCAACTGCAGACTTATGGCTTCTAAAGACCCCATTTGCTCCTTTTCTCATATGTTGTTTGTCTATGACTCAAATCACATGAAGGAATTCATAATTAGTATGGCCCTCTTTTTATCTTTTGATGGAAATGGGGTATGTGTAAATTTTCAGCACTTAAATTGATTCTAGCACTTTGGATAAAATAGGCTCTCAAAAGTTTGTTACATTCATCTGAGTGACATTCAAAGCATTATTACTTTACAGTTGAAGACCTACTGAGAGCCAGGAATAGGGATGGATTTCTGATGTTGGCTGATAGGGTTTCGATCCAATAGATTTGCAATTAATTTATACAGTAATTACTTGAAGTATGCATATTATATCATATATTAAGGTTTAACTTACTGCCACTATTTTCTTTCCACCATTTAACCCATGGCTTGGCCAGGGTTTTCTGCAAGTGGCTAGATAATAAATATTTTAGGCTTTGCAAGTTATATGCTTTCTGCAGCAACTACTCAACTCTGCCATTGTAGAGTGGAAATGCCATAGATGATGCGTAACCAAGTGAGCATGGCTGTGCTCCAATAAAATCTATTTACAAAAACAGGCAGCAGGCTGTAGTTTGTTAGCCTCTGACTCAAGCAAGTACAGATATTTCAAGCTATTGGGAAATTTAGGAAGGAAAATTTTTTCCTGACCTTCTGGGAATGGACCTCTCATCTGGCTCCCATTCCATTTGGCGATTTCTAAAACGGCCAAATCAAATTTTAAGTTGGAAGATACAATTTTGACCAATATTTTATTCTTTATCTCAGAATAATGATTCTTAATACTAACTAATATTTCTGGTGCTAGAGGCTCACTCCAGCATAAATTTTCAAAGAGGGATTGGGATGGAGAGGCTGCTAAAGTAACACTACTCTTAGTACTTAGATATAATCCTATATCCCCAGCCCAGCATTTTCTCTATTTCACACCAGACTATATAACTCTGTAATAGACCTATGCTGGAATTTGCAGATAGTTGAAGGAGGATAGATTGCTGAATGGCCGGAGGGTTTGTAGTCTGAAAAGGAATGTAGACCTCAGCGCAAGGTAAATATTTAAGGATATACATTATAATACTTTCTTTTCTATTGCTTTGGAGTCATTTTTATGCTCTGTAAGCAGTGCATAACACGAGAACACTCACATTGCAGTGTTTTAGGTGACTTATGCAATTGGCAAGTAGGGACCCAGAATAGCAACCTATGAAGTAGAGCCTATGAAATGTATTCTTATTCTGACTTAACTATATTGAGTTGTTTATGTCTTGTAATTTCAAATGTCTAGCAACTGCTGGCAAAATAAAGGTAAGCCAATAGCTCTCTTCACCCATATTTTGCTGCTTATCTTTGCAAATAAGTGAGCAGAAGATGGGCAAGAGAAAAACCTTGTAATTGTGGGAGAGCCCCATGGCTTTTATAGCCCTTTGTGGGATTTTTCATATGGTCAGAGCCACATAGTTCTGATCACTTGTGTGCCACATGGGGGATAGAACAGTAGACTGTTGGTGGTGAAAGATATGTTGGAGCAGTGATTCTTAAAGTGTGGTCCCCAGACCAGAAGGGTCAGCATCACCAGGGATTGTGTCAGAAATGTAGATTCTCAGGCCCAACAATCAAACCATTGAACTGGAATCTTTCCTGATGGACCCAGGAATCAGCTTTAACAAGGTCTTTAGATGGTTGTTATGCATAGGAAATTTGAGGAGTACTGCTCGATTCATTATCTAGTCAGATCCTTCTAGATATTTCTTTCTTTCTTTTTTTTTTTTTTCCTGCAGTACTAGGGATTGAACTCAGGGGCATTCTGAGCTATACCCCCAGCCCTATTTTTTATTCTTTATTTTGAAACCGGGTCTCACTAAGTTGTGGAGTGCCTCACTAGGTAGCTGAGGCTGGCCTCGACCCCTGATCCTCCAGTCTCAGCCTCCTGAATGCTGGGATTATAAGTGTGTGCCACCATGCCCGGCTTAGATATTTCTTAGGATTGTGGAAATAGAGGGCACAAGAGGGCAGGTGACTCGCCTGCCATGAAACATCTAATGGGGGGCAGGAACCTAGCCTCCTGATTCCCAAACTGGAGCTCTCCTAGTCTCAGTGCTGATCTAGGTGGACTAGGGTATATGGGGGGTGGAGGTGGGGGGGAGGAGTCAGGAGCCTTGGAAAGAAGGAAAGCTTGAGCCCAGTGTCTGCATATGCTGGTGTCAGAGGAAAGATGGAAGGGCTTGTGACTTTGTCTCCTCCTACCCTGGACAACCTCTTTCCATTTGTAAGCCCTGAGACCTCACTGTTGAACTTCCTCTTTCCAATGAACAGCTCCCTAGAGATCCTTGGCTGAGCTTAGTGAAATGGGGGAAGGGAGAAGTGGCAGGAAAATGGGCTCCCTTTATCATGTCAGTGCAATCACAGGGATTATGGCTGAGGATTAAGAGTCACTTGGGGATAATTCAGCTAGGCCGGAGAGAGAAACACACACAAATACACACGCATGTTCACATACACACAACATAAACATATTGCTAAAACTCATGGCAGAAAACAAATAGCACAGGGGGAAAAAATAAAAAGGATGGTGGAATTGAAACGGCCTGAATTTTGAATAGGTATATAGGTTCCAGAATGATCTGTTTCCTAAACACTCTTGGTGAAGTTGTATACACAGTGACTGGAGCAGAGCAGCTGCTTCCCCAACTCTGTGCATTGCTCTGTTTCAGAACTCCCAGCATCCCTCTCCTCCGGGCATCTGTTACTAAGAACACTTGAAGGTTCTGCCAAGAGAACTCAAACTGGCAATAGAATCCTTGAAATTTAGAAAAAGAGACATGCATGCATGCAGAGATATTTTTTAGCTTCTAAGAAGAGTCAGTAAGTCCCAAAGGACAATATCAGATATTTTCCTATATTTAGACACCTTGAAAAAGGTCAAATAAATGATCCATCTCTTGCACTTATCCAGCCAATTAGTAGTTAGCATTTCTCACACACACACACACACACAGAGAGAGAGAGAGAGAGAGAGAGAGAGAGAGAGAGAGAGAGAGAGAGAGAGAGAGATCTCCTTCTTTTAGAGTGTTTTAGAGTGGTATGGTTGGTACCTAGGTTTTTCCCCCTGACGGGTTAAGTGAATGTCCAGGCTGATGGACGTCTCACAAGAATAGTTAATGCAGTCTAGAAGAATCTTGTGCTTTTCCAGTGAACCCAGAAAGGACTAAATAGACCAAGCATTCTCAAGTAGGGAAAGGAAATAATTTGTCTGCCATCACCAAGAGACTTGGCAGGAAATTCAAGCTGGGGGAGTGGCACAGATGACCAGTCTGTAGTCCTTGCTCACTCCTCTCCCATGTTGCTTGTCTGTGAGCAGTGGCCTCTGTGAAAAGGAGCCTCTGGCCCACTTCTATCCAGCTAAGTCCTGGGTGGGAAACCTGGTGAACAAGGAAGGGATGGAAACAGACCCCCAGCCTTCTGTGCATGTGCAGCTCAGGGTTTGTGCATGTGCTCTTAATATCGTGCTGAAGTCAACAGAAATAACTTGAGTTATCCCTCATTCTTGTATTCTTCCTCCCTTCATGTGTTTAAACTTGATCAAGAGAGGTCTATGTATCCCTCCTCTTTTTGTCACATATACATATTGAGGCTGACTCTGTTTTCTTTTCCTGGGGAAGAGCCATCTCCATCAGGGAGAAGGTGCTTGGAAAAGTGGGTACAAGTGTGAGCTGAAGGGGCTTTCGCCCCCCGCCCCCTAATTTTCCCCTTTAGTGCTAGAGAATGGCAGAATCCTTTTCCAGATGAACAAACAGGGCAACAGATGTGGTGTTGGCAACAGTGTATTCTGGGGTTATTTGGGTCTGTTTAAATCAGGCTTTTTCCTGCACCAACGGATTTTGTAAAATATGTTAGGCTTTGGAGCACAGAGAGATGTCTAGCCTCAGATTTGGAGGGACTTAAAATTTACCCTATTCCAGTAACATAGTGGGTGTGGAGGGTTCGTGTGGAGGAACTGTTGCCTAGTGCCCAAAGAACCTAACGGAACAAGTCTCTTCCTTGATACCTTCTGGAACTAGGAACTGGGCATTTCATAACCTTAATCTCCCGCTTTGGATTCTGCCCGGCATTTTAATAACATGGTCACCATGAGTGAAGCCGATAGGACCTATTCAGATGCTCTCAGGGGTGGGAGAGGAAAGCCATGTCTGCCTCAGACATGGAACATCCATCCTGTCTGCCTATTGTGAAGGTTAAGAGAAAAATCCTGCAGCGAACAGTCAGGTGCAACCCTCTTCTGCCAGACACAGCTTTCACAACAATTCCACACTTTTTGAGAGGGATGCTTTTGTGGTCTAGGAGGCTGGCTCATGTGGAAAGCTGAAAAGGAAGGTTTTGTTTAGCACAGAGCACTGAGCGAGGAACTGGGAGCCTTTCCATCTCAACCTGGTTCTGTTATTGTCTGTCATCTGGGGGCTTCATCTAGCCTCTCTCTCCACCTCCCCTTGCTCATCAAGTGAGTGGGTTAGACCAGAATTAGAGGCTTCGCTTCTTCTACTGACAACACTTTCTGATTCTTTGACCCAATACTAAACTGATAAATTATTTTTATTTTACTCCTCTTGGAATCTTAAAATGCCCTCACTAAAGGAAAGAGAAAAAAAAAAAAACAATTTATGGAGATTTATTTATATATAACTGAACATTTAAAAATATGTTGATATAACTCTCTGTTTGAAAGAGCAAAGGACATTTGCCCTTCAGTCCCCGGGAGGAACTGAGGCAATCTTAGTTACAAAGTATGTTACATATGGTGCTCACTGTAAACTTGTGAGGTCACGGATGTTGTTCCTGTGTTTTGGCAATGATTAGTAAATGATAAAGTTGGAACCCTAAAAATGAGTCTGTTGTCTCCCAATTTTATAGAATTCCTATTATTATTCCCAAGGCCAATTCTAGCTAATTAATGATTGTAAATCCTGGTTACTCTAATTATCAAGTAGGTTTTCAGCACCTGCTATCATTTTCTTTGGAAAGCAAAAGATCATCAAGAAGAGGTATACCATGCACTAAGAAACTATTCTAATACCCATTGTATTCAACACCCTGAAGGATCATATATTTTTTGGTGCCAACCTTGTAAACAATTTTAAAAATGACTCAGCCTCCTGCCTTTTTATAGGCCATATCTAGTTCATTTCCCTCTTCCAAATATAAATCCCTAAAGGTTAGGAGCACTTGTATATTTAAGGCAATAAGGAACAGACGAGGTAGCCTTTTCAGGCATTCTCATGTCGTCAGGGAAGCTCTCCAAGCGAGTGAGCAGAAAGTGGCCCAGTGCCCTTGGGCCTTTAGAAAACATCTCATGAGGTCGCTGCTTTGATTCCCGGTCGTGCCGGAGGTAACAGATATGAGGCTCTCCATGGTGCTTACCAGAAATATGTATGGACTGTGGGACAGAACACGGGGCTTTGAAGATTGGAGAATTTGTCAACCCCGAGACTGTTCACTTTATTGCTTTCTTCCTGTGTAAAATGTCTGCAGACCCAGAGGGAGAGACACTGGACAGACAGTGAGTCAAATGACAAGTTGACAAAATGGTTGTAATTCGAGAAGCTGCACTCCCCGTCCGTCTGTCCCCTGCTCTTTATGTAGAGGTGGGGATGAAACCAAAACCTGAAACAGCTCCCAGGGGAGCAAGAAGATGTGGTTACTAATGGTTGGACTGGACCCAAGTTTTTTCCACATTTATTTATGCTAAAGGTTGGTACCAACATCTGAACCGTGACCGTATGTCCATATTCATACCTTACCTAGCAACGACAACCTTACTGAGAAAAGGAGGCAGCCAGGCTTTGTAATGTACTCTCTATCTCCTCTGTGCAGGACAAGCAGCTGATGTTTTGGTACAAAGGTCTCAAAGTGACACTGTGACCATCCCTGCTTCTTCTGCAGAGATTTTGTGACAGTGGGCACAAGATGGGCTAGCAGATTTCAATGCTACATTTGAGCCATGCCCTTTCTCCCTAAAGACAGATTTATGCAGGTTTAGACATGGTATCTATTTACATTCATCCATTAATCTTCCAAACAAATGGTTATTGAACACTTGCTCCTATTATTGTACTCAGAGCTGGGGAGATAGCCAGGTCCTGCCCTGGAGTTTCTCATATTCTGGTAGGGGATGCAAGCAAGAGAATAGGGACTTGCAAGTGAGTGACAGGAGTGAAGATAAGGTCAGCTTAGGTGCTGTAGTGATCAGATAGGGGTTGTAAGAAGAAGTGGGAGTGGAGGTTTAGGTTAGACTGAAGGAAGAATAAAGGTAAATTAGGTGAAGTTTGCAATGAGAGTAAAAAAGTGAGAGTTGTAACTAAGGGGAGAGAGTCCAAAGCCCTGGGTAAGAGACAGAAGTTCTGAGTTGAATAACATGGCTTCCTGAACTGCCTGGGAAGTAGCACCCACCAACCAGCTCCTTTCTGTTCTACACTGTGCTAAATTTTGACTCTAATAATCCATACTATATACTAAGCGCTGTCATCCAGAAATGTCCAGGCCAGCAAGGGTAAAGCTCATGGAATCTGAGAAGCAATGCACTGTGTGAGTGTCTCCAGTTCTTTGGGGACAAGGACCAGGGTTAGTCTGCTGAATGCCCAGTGCCTAACACAGAGTAGGGCATGTTATAGCTTCTAAATAAGTATGTGCCCACTGAGGCTTTACTCTCTCCTTCTTCCCACTTTCTGTCCTTTTCACAAGAGTTTAAGACTTTAAAAATGGCGTTGGAGTCTGTTTTTACATAATTCTTTAAGTGGGTAGGTCAGTCCATAGGAGATAAACATGTTGATGTAACTAGTACTTAGAGACCCTTGAAATTCTTGTGCACTGCTTGGTTATACAGATGGGGTGTTAATTGCTCAAGAAAGAGAGTGCATATCCTGCCATCCAGGAAATAAAGTCAGGGTTTTATCATGGCAAGTTTTATGAGATTAGATGAACAATATAGAACTTTAAGAATCAGCAATGAATTAAATCACTTAAATCCCCTTAATTGATCTAATAATAGTAACACCATTATACATTACATTTTTATTTTTATAATGATTATCTTTAGTATGAGAATTTTAAGGCAGTGGCTAAATGAATTGGTGGCATTGCTGATTCTTAGAGCATATAAAATCTTTAATATGGTCCTATAATAGTCCGGGATTAGGATTAGGATTTTTAACTACTTAGAAAGAGGATGGTAATAAATATGTAATTGGTTAATTAGAGGATCTTGGGCAAGCAGAACCAGGAAGGCAAAGTGGGAAGCCATGTGGACTATCTCATTTAATCACTTATATCTACCACTTGAGGAAACTTAGGCAAGTGATTCAGGCATATAGACTTTGAAGTTTCTTGCTTGTTAAGTGAGGATAAAAGAGTTTGCTTATAGACTTGTTATAAAGTTTAAGAATAGTATAAGAAGAATTGGTTCATTACCAAACATGTAGTAGAATTCAAACCCCTGATTCTGTGAGATAGATGGGTGGCAAAAAGCCATGTCACCCCCCTTCGAATTGTCCCTATGTAAGATATGCCCTAATTGTACGTAGTTTTTGGTCCTAAGTCAAAGTAGATGCCCAAGTCAGAGAGCTGTGGATTCAAAGCATGACTTCATCACTATCACTTTGACTTCTGCAATGTTCTAATGCTCTCTGAGCATTACTTTTCTTCTATGGAACATCGGGATCATGAACCAGGCATGGTGATGAACGCTTGTAATCCCAGTACTTGGAAGGCTAAGAGAGAAGGATCGCAAATTCAAAGCTTGCACATGGTAACTTAGTGAGACCCTGTTTCAAAATAAAAAATGAGATGTAGCTTACAAGTATAGTGCCTGTGGATTCAATCCGCATTACACCACACACACACACACACACACACACACACACACACACACACACACAATGGGGTTCATACTCAGTATGATCAGTATGATACATACCCAGTATCTACCCAGTTTGGTTATTATTGGAGCTACATGAAAGTATCTGTTTAAAGTCCTTAGTATGGACTTAGTACACACAGAAAGTGTGCAATAAATGCAAATTATAGTCAGTTCTCTCTCTCTCTCTCTCTCTCTCTCTCTCTCTCTCTCTCTCTTTCTCTCTCTCTCTCTCTCTCATATTGAGAATTGAACACCCAGGAACATTCTACATCCAAGCTATACCCCCAGCCCTTTTTATTTTTATTTTGAAACAGGAACCTGCTAAGTTGCTGAGCTGGCCTCAAACCTGCAATCCTTCTGTCTCAGTCTCCCAAGTACTGGGATTATAGGCATGTGCCACCCTTCTCTCCACAGTTAGGCCCTTTCTTCTTATATTATGCAACAGTTGGTTCACTAGGAGGGAGTATCTGGGGAGTATCTTGTACTGGGGCTTTTCCCAGTACAAGAGCACTTGCTCTCATCCCTGGGTCTTCCTTTGCAACAAATTGCCATTTAGTGAGTGTCATTGAGAACATGACTTGGCCATTGTGTGGAGGACTGAAGATGGTGGGGGTGGGGCTCACTTTTCCTCCCTTGGTGCAGGGGATGTGAACAGTCAGTTGAAGGGCAGGTCTATTGTGAGGGTGCAGAAATGGAAGAACTACCTGCACAGGCAATGCAGACATCCAAGGGAATAAGAGATTCCCCTGGATGGAGTGGGATGGGAAGCTAAGAGAAGTGCTAGGCACTGATTTTTATTTCAGAGACCCAATAGCACAGAGGAGTAAAAAGACACATTTTTCTGAAAGGAGACTTTTCTTGGAAGACCCTAAGTCTTCTTTAGGTAAACAGGGATAGAAATATTTACCAAAGGCTAATAGTTGGCAGTTGGCTTCTCAGTTGTGGGCATCCCTCTTCCAGTCCTTGGAGCCAGCACTGCTTATATAGAGTTGGCTGTGGCAGTGGTAGGAATGGCTGGTTAACTTGCCCAGCATGGGCAAAGTAGCTTCTGCCCTTCCTGGTTCATTAACTTTTCTAGGTACACACAGTCAGATGGAAGAAAATGGTTCAGAATTCTTGAGGTATAATAGTTTTTCTGGACGTGTCTTTTTATATGAATGTAGCAAGATGGTAAATGGCACAAGACCGAATCCAGAATTAGGTTTCCTTAGTGTCTTCTTTGCTAGGAACCTGAATCTGCTAGGGTATCCATAATGTGGCATTCTTATAAAATGATTTCTGTTGCTTCCCCCAGTTCATGCTCTCTCTTGCTGCCCTCTGCCCCCTAACCCTCTAATAATCTCTCCCCCTCAGTCACACCTGGTATCATCTACAATTAAAGATTACTTCAATTGCTGACAATATCTCCAGCTGTGTTTTAAGCAGATCTCACTCCACTTAACAGAGCCCTGCGCCTGCTGATCCCACTGCAGTGTTCTCTCTGTTTAAGACACTGCCTCAACAAAATCTGTTTTAGTGTTTTCCTTGCCTCTCCGTGCTGAATTACAGTCACAGCCAACGGCCCACTTGTGTGCAGTTCAAGAAGCAATTAAGGGCTTTTTGCTTTGAACAAGCAAGGGGGGTGGTAGAGTGAAAAATGATCATTATCCTGATGATCCCTCTGCTTAGCTGAACAGTTCATGGATCTTTGATACCATGAGTCACCCACATTTCAATCCGTCTCTGTCGCTGCCTTCTGCAGCCACGCCTGCCTATCATAGCCACTGGATAGCAGTTCAAGGACTCACACACCATGAGGTCTGAGCAGCCTGTATCTGACTTTGGAATTGTGATTAAATACAGTTGTAACATCTGCACAGTGATCCGTGGCAGCATGATGGTATCGCTGAAAATTAAAAAGTACAAACTTCAGAGACCTCCCAAGGAACCATTTGCAGTCTCTATTGTAAGTCTTTTGTTTTATTCTGTGGGATTCATTATAATGTGAATATGGTAGTCTTATCTTTCAATGTGTGTCCACATGAATTGTGTCTATCTTTAGCTTCTGTGTTCCTAGAGGGCAAGGACTTTTATCTCACTTATACCCCTGGGTCTAAAACAGAGCAGATGATAGAAGCTGCTTAAATATTTTTGTTGAGATGATCAAGGGATGCCCTCCTTAATGTTCACTCAATAAATTCATCTGCTAGATGTGGAGCAATAAGCAAGGCTCTGGAAAGAGGCGATTCACTCTGCATTGCTGGTTCTCCCAGTGTGATCCCTGCACCAGCAGCACAGCATCACCTGGAGGTGTGTTAGGAATGCACATTCTCTGTCCTCAGTAACTCAGGGCAATAGGCTTTCCAGGTGTTTCTGATACATGTTCATGTTAGAGAATCACTGCTGGACCTGTAGCATCCCATCCCCTCAAGCTTCCTCCTGTAGCAAGTCTACTGAGGTGAGGACTGAACTTTCTGAAGGCGACAGCAAGTTTTTGCACAGCCCCTTGCTGCCTCCTCAGCAGGATACCCATGTGGTGACTTCATTCCTTTGAATGATTTAGGGCTGTCTGGCAGCTCCAGGAGCCAAGTAATTCCACCAGACCATGTGGGGTAGGTGTGGTATGGGACAGTTCTTGCTTTGATGGGAATGTCCCATTGCTTCTCCACTGGACATGTCTGTTGAGGCAGAGAAGGGCACTAATTTCTGCTCACAATCTAAGCAGCTGTGGTGTAATGAGAAGAGATTTAGACATGGAAGACTCGGGTCAAGGCACAGGGCTACTCTAGAAGCTGTGGGACTCTGGGAAAACCCATTAACCTCATTAAACTCAGCTGGACCTAAGTTTTCCCACCTCAAACCTGAGATAATTATATCTGCCCTGTTTCATAGGACATTCTGCTCAGTTGAGATAGGACTGGGGATGGGATTTTGCCCAAATCCAAACCCTTACTTCTCCCCTCAAACAGATTCCTGGCTGAGGGTGTCCTTCCAGCAAGAATCACAGCCCAATGAGAGCAAAGTTTTTTTTTTTTGGCTGTGGGGGGGGGGCATTGAACCCAAGGCATTCTACTTCTGAGTATACCCACCTCAGCCCCCTGGGTTTTTTTGTTTTGTTTTGTTTTGTTTTAAAGAGTCTCACTAAATTGCTGAGGCTGACTTTGAACCTGTGATCCTCCTGTCTCAGCTCCTCAAGAACTAGGATTACAGATGTGTGCCACTATGCCTGGTGGGAGCAAAGTACTTTATTCATTTATTAAGCTGATGTATTTATACATACATACATACACACACACACACCCACAAACAAATGAACTTTTCCAGTAAGGGGTAATAGAACACAAGTCTGAATCATGCCAACATAAGTGAGACTCCCATCTTCAGTCTGGGGGCAGACTCTATGTCTAGTTATTTACCCAGCTGTGCATGAGCAGCTGGAGCCCCAAGTATGATCAAGGCCAGGGCACAAGGAAGGAACCTGAGGAGTATCTGCCAAGTATAGATACCAGAATAAAAGAAGACAGTGAGTTTAGAAAGCTGCATGAGAGGACAGCGATCCTGCTGGTGTGATCATGGCCGGGCAGTGGTCAGGCTCCAACCCAGCACACTGGGCATACTCCTCTTATGTTGAGGAGCTAGCAGAGAATAGGGAGGCAGATATGCAGGTCTGCAAGACCTCCTTCAAATGGGAAAGTGAATTGAAAGTCTCCTTCCCTGTAGTGCAAACACCGGAAGAAGCTGGGAAAAGTTCCCTCCTTCCTCAGTAGCTGAGAAATCACTCTGAAAATGCTTATGACTTAAAGCTGTGTGACCCTGTATTTAGCATTTTCTTCCTTCAGTCCCTGACAGCCAAGGTTAGAAGCAAGCCCTGAGGACCCTTAGGGATAGCCATGGCTCTTCCCTGACTCTTGGTGTGGCAGCACGTTAGCTTTGCACAGGCAGACTGGTGGTGCTGAATGGGCAGAACAGGAGATGATGTGGAAAGGCCGAAGTCAAGAGGGAATACGAATGAGTTATCAAATAGGAGGTGGGGTGGGGCTCCTGGAGGAATACCTCAAAAGCGGTCCCTGTTTCTGCTACTTTTGTAAGTCAGCTAGGGTCTGATGAATGGAGGGAGATCCGCTGGGTTTAAAATGCTTTTGCCTCTCCTAGCAGCACAGTGGAAGCTCTAGCCCTAGCACCAAGTGGACCTGAAGTGTGTCTTGGTGCTGTTACACTCAAGGCCCACAAACTATAGCCTATGAAGTTTCCGTGTGTGTGTGTACCTGCTTCTCACCACTCCCCTTCGGCCTAAGTTGTGATTACCCACCACCAGCCTGGCTCCTGATCGAGACCTGATAGCCTTTTCCCATCATGGCCCAAATCTGGCCCTGTTCTCTCATTGCTGCCTGGTCCTCCATTTCTACTTTATTGGAGGCACAGTGCTAATATGCAGCTGGTAATGAATATTCCATTGGCTGGAGACACCATCACTGTGTTCTGTCACATGGGGCTCTGGGACACTAAGCAGGGTGGCTGAATAAGGTTGTGCAGGTTGCATACTATACATCTTGAGAAGTGTCTTTTATCTGCTGATCTACTCTTATAGTACTACTTTGCATGTTTTAACTTAGACAAACATAATTTTGTTGAGTTCCATGACTTGTTCCCAAGATTTGCTCTTGGGGTAAAAATAAGGAAAGATTAGATTCAGACCGATTGCTTCTTTTAAGCCAGCGCTGTCTGAATGGATTAATAATGGCATCCATCACCAGCCCTGACATGTATGTACAACTACTAACATTTATTAAGCACATGTTATATGCCAGGCATTGGGCTATGATATGCACAGTTTTGGTTGGGGAGCATCCCAAGGATTTTAACTGTAATTCAGCAGGATCATCTCTTCCTAAACCTGGAGTGACATGTTATATAGGGACAAAATCCAGTAAGTCTCCCTTGGCAACTCCTTTCAAAATGACCTTGGAGGATAGAGACATGCTTTAATCTGGAGGGCTCTGAGATCCGATGGAGAGAGCCTTCTCTCTCCACATTCCCATGGTTCCAAAAGTTTCTTAGTTCATGCTGCCTTTGTGTCTAAGTGACTTTTTATAGCCCCCTTAGACCAGGAGAAATGCCCACGAGTTACATTTATTAGCAGTCAGTTTCAACGAACTTAGTAGTAGCTATGCTGAATCTGACAAATGTTGCTATGTTACCTTGGAAAGTTTATATATCCAATGGATTTCCTCTGTTTTTGTTGTAGCCCACAGCTTGGAAATTATGGCCTTAACTTCACCTGAGTCAAAGAAGATGGAACTAGAACATTAATACATTTCCAGTGTTTGTCATCTTCGTGATACTTTGCCCTGAAATTGCCCATTAAAATAGAATTTTTACTCTTTCCTACGGAAAGGAAAGAAGGAATGAAGGAGATTTTGAAAAATTACAAGAGATTGTAAGATATGGTCTACTTCCTTGCCAGTGCTTCAAAATCCAGATCAATTTTAAGCCAAATAACAGAACTTCTGTCCAAGAATCTTTTTAAACTTATTTTCAGATGTGTGTCTGTAGTTTAGTTAAGAAGCAATGACTTCCCTCTGAAATAATAGGATGACTGCCTATATCCTACATCTGTTGCTGTGTTGTATCACTTAGTGGGCGTTTGGCTACTTCAGGGCAAGATTTTGGAAGAGCAGGTGCTCACTATGTGTTTGAATTACATAACGTCTTTATGGATGGCATGTGGGTAGTTTTAATCCCTCAAGTGGCTTCTCCAGTAGATCCATTCCTATCATTCTTTGGTCTCATTTTTCATACATTCAAAGTAGCATAAATACATGTAGCACTGCAGTTAGAGCTTCACTTAAACACACAGGTGTATCCACCCTCTCCCCTCAAGTATTCTCAAGGAAAAGTGAGATCAAAGTGTGTTGGCATGACTGAGGAAGTAGGAGGGGATTCCTAGTGAAGCTCAATGATAATGGCAAGCATTTGCATGTGGGTTTGTATGGAGGCTCCATTTGGTAGCCAACATTGTTTTCTCGAGTAGGAAACATTGTAGACTCAAGCCACCCACATTTTTTGCTTAAACTCAGTTTTGAGTGGTAGGGGAAAATTTTGTGGTAAGAAACCAGGAAACATTATCCTATGGCCATTTAAATAAAGGGCATGATATTCTGGAAATCTAACATGCCTGGTACTAGGAAATGCCTTTGGAGATTTAGCAATGATTTTGGCAACAGTTGGCATTTGTTTTGGGGAAATTGAGTAACTCCAGAAAGTCCCAACATCTTTTAGAGTCAGTGTACCATGGTATCATCTGTCCTCAATCTGAAGATGAGTAGGGTATAATCACACGGATGTAGGAATTAGCTTAAGAAGGCAACCTATGCATTCGTATTTAATGTTTGCCCTAAGTCACATAACTGATAAGTTGTGATGAGAATTTTAATTCTGGAGTTTTCTCAACTTTATACAAGTCCGTTTCCCCTTACTCCCTAGGCCCAAATCATTGATGCTTCCTAGAGTTAGGGCAAGTCACAGCTTTGCAATATCAGCAGTGGTGCAATTCCTAGGCAGTTTATGCCATTGAGACTTGGAACCACTGAGCAATGAATGACAGGTAGTGCTATGAGAAATGACAACCTTCAATGCCATTCCCACCTAAGAACAACCATGCTGCTAATGACTCTACTTTGAGCATTTTGGTTTTAAATAAAACAGAAGCAGTAAGGAAGCTTGTCATGACAAATAGTTACCTGCTCTCTGCCTTCCCCCTCACCTCACAGTGAAGCAAAGGCTGGTTTATACTTCGGAGGAGACATGCACTGTGGCCTGTTCTTTCTCAGCTTCTTTTGTTCAGTGAATTAAGAAAGGATGCATTTGATGGCTTTGAGAAGTGGATAGGAAACTATCCTTTTCCAAAGTCTTCTTTTGCTACCTTGAATTTGCCCAGACCTAAATTCCTGGAACTCCACTGGAACGGAAATACTAACTGAACACTCAACATTATTCCAACACTTCTGTAATAAGCCATGCTCTGTTCTGAGGATTTTAAATGTGCTGTACTCAATCTTCAAAACAATATTATAGCCAGTGAGGTAGACCTAATACTATGTTCTTCTAGCCCTCCTTAGGATCATATGCTATATCTAGTATCTATGAATCTATCTATGTATCTATCTATCTAGCATCATGCCTTTAGTTTACAAAACTTTTTTTCTGGGAGTAGGGTTAGACTTTAGAAAACAAGAATTGTTTAAAATTTAAAAGAAATAATGTAACGTATAATAACTTTTTGTTAATCAAAATGTACAAAGACTCCAACATACATAGAATTTCATTTGGGTTCTTTTAAGATTCTTTGTATTTTGTTGTTATTGTTGTTGTTGAATGTTGATCTTTTAAGATAGATTTATTTTAAAGTCATAGTCATGCATAGTTCTTGAGATACATGATATCTTGTGCAGCATTTGGAATTATAAGTTTTATACTATGATGACTATTATAGTAGCCTGGGATATGAAAATGTGAGCAATTTTGCCTCCATGACTCTTAGTATTATTTTATGTTCTAAAATCATAACAAAAATACAAACTTACTATTGTACTCCTTATAGGCTCATCAATGCCAGTGGCCATTGAGGGCACCGAGGGAAGGGGGAACCATACAGGTAATGCGATCTTTTCATGAAAAGAAATGAAAATGCCTTGGCTTCCTTTCAGTAACATATAATTTGTAATGTTCTTCCCCTCATTTACAATCCTGTCCATGTATAAACAGTAATTTGCTCTTCTAAACACATACTGTAGTTAGAGTTCTGTTGGGAGCAATTGGTGTTCTTTATCTGTGACATCATGAGCATTTAAAAAACAATAATTATAAATATCCTCCAGGGTGAAAAAATGTGAGAAAAAACTAGAGAATCTTCTTACTCTTTTGGGGTCCTGCTCCTATCCTCATCTTTACACATTTTTAAAACCCCCTCTGCAGACACATGTGTATGCATGCACGCACACACACACAACCTCACACACACACACAAACACACAGGCATCTTTCAAAACTCAGCTTTGTATTACCTATTGTAAGCCTCCTTAGATGTTATTACTATTTAGAAGACTCTGTCTTCATATTTGAAATAATTTGTTTCTTGATCTTCAAATTCTGCAGTCCAATTAATAAACCTATTCTCTTTTTTCATGGCACAGTAAATCGTGAGTTGTGTTTAGTTTGTTTCTTTTGTTTTTCAAATCCAAGGATGTACCAATGAAATCAGGGTTTGAATTTCTCTGAACAGTTTGAGTTAGAAATAATCCTGTACTGGTAATATTGGTTTGTGCCATTAGACATATGCATAAGTATGTGGGCAAAAAAAGATCAGTGTATGAAAGACATAATTCATAAAATCTGCATCTCCACAGAGGAGACCATTAGATTACTTATGGAGTATTTACAGAGGAGAGAGCAAAAGTAGAATGGAATCTGAGTATATAAACCGCTTATGTTCTTAAAGTCCTATTACCCAGTTTTTTGTAACTCAGAATGCATTTCCCAGTAGGAACTATATTTTGCATGCTTTGGGGACTCTCCAAGTAGCTTATAAAAGCCTATGGCAAGCATAATGTAGCAATGCCCTTTTTTTTTTTTTTTTGAAAAGCACAGACTTATGTATGAGATAGTCCTGGATGTGAGTACAAACTGTAGGATCTACTGTAGGATCTAGTAGCTATATGGCCCTGGGCAGGTCACTAAACCTTTCTGAACTTCAGTTGGCTTGCCTAAAAAATTTAGCATGTGCAAATGTTTTGCATACTCTACATTTATTACTTCTTGAGGGGGGTGCAGCCTAGTGCTTGATATAAACATTCACTAAATGTTTGCTGAATGAATGAGCAAAATAAATTAGCATGCATTTTATTTCTGTGGGAAAATCCATCCAATTCAGAGAGCTTCTACAACTTCTGCAGCCTTACAGAGGTGATTTCAGGCCAAGGACAATGGAGACTTCTTAGGGAACTTTCATGACCACTTATATGGTGTTAGAGTTTCCTCTACAATACTTAGTGGCTTGATTTCTAGTTGCTGCAGCTTCAGAAGCAAGGTCAAAGTTTTTAGCATGAGGTCTGTCATTTTTGGATAAGAAGCTTTGCTGGAGGGGCTGGCGTAAAAAGGAGCCCATGGGGTCACACAGGTATATGTGAACATCTTGGAGATACTTCTGCACACCAACAGAGTATGATAGCCATTTGTATGTTTGACTCAGTCACAAGTCAGGTGTTTGCAAATGAAGGCATTGTGGATACTTCTACCTCTGTGAAATATAATAAAAGGTGTGAAATATATATGCATATATATTCTAAATATGTATATATTTAGAAAATACATAATATATGAAATGTAACTATATTTATAGTGGCCCAAAGGCACTAGATTAATTCATTGAAAATGATGAGAAAGGAAAAAAGTAAGCATACTTAAAAAAAAAAAAATAAAGTCTTGGTATTATTCCCTGAAGGGAGGGAAAGACATAGTATTACAGGCTGGGGGCAGTTTTTCTCTGACTTTGGGAATGGACTTTGAGTTTATTTGAACATGACCCTGCTTTTCTAATTATAGTCAGTTGTGCTCAAACAGACACGAGGTGGAGTAGTTCTAAGTCCATCTTCTATTTCAGTAGGCACACCTGAAAAATTCCTAAAATTTCAAGAGGGGGTTTTCTTCTTTTTTTTTTTCCTTAAGCAATTGCTGTTTTTTTGTGCTCCAAGGGCTGACAGCTGTTCTAGTTTTGCTTGGGGACTTTTTCACAATGTGGATTAATCAATGTTATGAACTAGGTCCGTGGGGTTTTGGGAATGTAATTGGTTTCAGATGACACTTTGCTAGTCAATCTGTGAAACAGCCGAATGTTGACACAGCTGAACAATTCCAGCTGTTTCCACTCGCCCCTTCCTCTTTCCCTGGACGCGACATCCTTTGCTTTATTTTTGTCTGCCCTCTCTCATTGTGACTTTGCTAAACTAATTTGTTATCCTTTCTGAAATTTCTTTTTTGCTTCTCTCTCTTTTGGGATGCTATGACTCCCTGCTTATTATATCTTCCACCCACTTCCCACTTTTATTTTACAAAACTAGCTTAGTTTTTTTTTTTTTTTTTTTTTTTTAAGGAAACGATAGCTTCCATCCATTTAAGTTCTTTTTTACTCATAGGGATCACATAATTTGTTTTTTAAGGACATGCAGCTACAAATTGAGGCTTTACATAAGTACTTGGATTCTGTGAAATTTGGTTTCACAACTGGTTGAGTAATCTTTTAACTTTTTAGTTATCAGCAGCATATCATTAATAAACAATATGAGCTGTTAGCTTCATTCCCTGTGTAGCTGCTTTTGCTATTGTATAACCCTCTAAAACAATGAGAGAAAGAGATTCAGGTGTCAGTATTGCTACTAAAAAGGTATATGATTAGAAGGAAGGAATTTTTTTTAAGGACTGATCTTGAATTATGTAGAGCATATTAAGAGCTCATATACTGTCAAGGGAATGGTTCATAAATTGCTTTCAGTGGTTTTTCATTGTTGGACTAATTTCTCTTTGTTTTTCAAAAGTACTTGTTTCTACATCTTACCCATTGGAGGAATGGCTTTAACTGCTGTGTGCCCAATACAGTTTTCACTATTTTCTTAGGCAGTGGGTTGCAGATCTTGAGCTAACTGAGCTAAGCAAGAACAAGGCTGCACATACGTGGATGATTGTGGTCATTCCCTAGAGCCAAGGCTCTTGATGTGGGTAAAGCAATCCCATTCCTCCCTGAGTGTCTATATTTGCTAAATGAATGGCTCAGACTTATGAACAGTCATGTAGACACCCATTTTGCCTTTCTTGTGTAGACTTATATGCATAGAGTAATTAAATCTCCCGAAGTCAGATCTAAGATGTCAAAGAATGTGGAGCAATTGAACAATTATCACAAGAATTTGGCAAATGAATGCAATCAATATGGTGAATTTTTCAAGATATTTCCTCTCATTAAAGGTGTTAATGAACACATAGTATCAGAGGAAACACTCTCATGGGTGGAGATTATCTTAGAGACAGGAAATAATGGCTAAACATATAATGTTATTTCTCTGACTGGAGAACTATAAACAGTGCAGACCTTTGGCATCAGTTACGGCTGGTCCAGTGTCCAGTTAACACATTTATATAATCATTTGTGTAGTGAAACTTCTGAATCTTTCTAACAGTGAGACTCTAGGCTGACATGGGCCAAGTGTGCTTAAAAAAAAAAAAAAAAAAGACAAAAGAGCCTGTGTATGAACAAAGCATTCTGGCAAAAATTACTCAAATTGTCAAATTGCAGTTGGAGTTGAATAGCCAGAATTATAGTGATAACCCAGTAAATGGGTTTATAAATCACTACAGATATTTCTCCAAAGACTTCAACCAAATTGTAGTTTTGGTCAAGAGGGAAGACCAAATGTTGAGTGTAACCATGGAGGGCATTAGAATATAAACCAAAATCATGTCCCTAGCCACTCATCATTTACAGCTGGAATGGCAGCCTCAAGAATAGCCTGAGAAGACCAAGGAAGGGTGTGAGAGGGGAAGGTAGCCAAGGGATTCGAGATATTCCCATGAAGGCAAACAAATATATTTAGTACCCTTTACTTAGGAAGTATAGAGTAAGCAGAATGAAGATCTATGCGGTCATAAAGTATGGTGGTATGAGCCTGGATTTGTCTCTAAACATGGCAGCAGTATCTCTGGGTGTGTTTCAAGAGTGTCTCCCCAAGTGAATAAGAATACCAGTATTCAGATCATTGTTCCATCTTTAATTTGTCTGGCCATAGACATTTTACTAGTGATTCTAATTCTTGATTTTCTCATCTGACCATAAGTGAAAAATACAATCTTATAATCATTTTAAAATCACTGTGGATATAGAACACTTGCCTTAATTTTTTTTTTTTTTCCAGTACTGGGGATTGAACCCAGGGGCATTCTACCTCTGAGCTACACCCCCAGTCCTATTTTGTAATTTTTATTTTGAAACAGGGTCTCACTAAGTTGCAGAGAGCCTCACTAAGTAGCTGAGGCTGGCGGCAAACCCAGATCCTCCAGTCTCAGCCTCCCAAGTACTGGGATTATAAGCGTGCGACACCACACCCGGCTGCCTTAAATCTTAAAATTTCCAAAAGTACTTAACAAATGAACACTATTACCCTTGTTGTCATCAACATTATTGCCAGTATTTTATTTAATTATAATTAATTATAATACAGATTGACAAGGGCACTTTTAAATCAAATTGTTTAGAAACTGAAGGAATTTTGTAGGTTTAGACTAATGCAAAGATAACGTTATGCTAGAGAGATCTAGAGGCATGTGGGCTAAATTTTTAGCCATGGGTGTAGAACTCAGGGCTGTGCCATTTCCTTCCACAATTGTTCCTTTAACACAGCTGTCAAAATGCCAGTACTCGTGTGCCTTGCCAATCTAAAAAATTTTTTTGCAGGGTTGTGAAGAGGGGGGCTTATTAACCCTTTCTTTGTATGGCATGTGGATCCAGAAAAAAATGGATTTTACATTTTGGACTTGAGAAATAACAGTTTCACCCAGAGACTTCCCAAAATAATATTCTATTTTTGAGGTATCTACATTCTCTTCTCACTAGTATACATGTTTTAGACTCTCCAGATCTTTATCATTTACTCCTGAAAGAAAATTTGTTCTGGTGAAATAAATTTTATGGAGAATACTTGATATTCTCAGGTTTTAATTTTTTTTTTCAAAAGTGCTATTACGGTTAATGAACATGTTGCCCAATCCTGCTCATTTCTAGATTCACAGTGCCTGTCTGCCACCATGGAATCGGGATCCTCTATTTGTTAAAAGTAGATGAGCAGTAGGTGAAAATGGGAAGTTTGTGTTGGATTTGGAATGTAGATGTGTAGAAATGTCTTCCTTCAAGCAAGAATACACTAAACATTAGTTCCTTAGACAAGCAGGCACAAGTCAAAGGGCCAAACCCTCCTCCACAAGAGGCACAATGAACATGAGATTCAGTCATTAGCTTCCCATTGAGCTACTTTAACCAGGCTGCAATTAACCATGCAGAAAACATCCACCATGGTAGACAAAGGAGTTCCCAGTTTCCTGGGTGGGACAGAGAAGTCATTGGAGAACACAAAATGTAGTCAGACTAAAGAATTGGGTTCAGTGTTTTGCATGAAGGAATTGAAAATGGGAACAAGGTCTAGATACATCATCCTTATGCTCTGAGGGGTCCTTCCCTTCCAATTTTGAAGTCAAACATATATCAGCATGAGTCTGATACTGGATTCTTTGAATATGAGGGCAAGAATACCAGGTAGCACTGTAGAGATAGAACTATTCAGGTATCTGACTCTGGTGCATCATCTCTCACTAGCCTCTTCAAGACTGACATCGTTAAGACTGACATCGTTGTCTTTAGAATCTGGAGAATTTTCTTTAGAACTCAGGAGACATTGTTTGAGTACTTTCCTTGTATTGATCCTCTTCATTGTCCTCATGAGTCAGTGGGAACAAAGACATCGATCAGCCAGTCACTGAAATGCTTGGAAAATAGGAGCAATGTAAAGTGTTGTAAAAGAGAAGAGGGTGCCATGAGCATCCATAGTCAGGAGGTTTGACTTGAGTCGGAGAGGGCTCTTTTGTGTAAATGGCAGTTCAGCCCAGGTAGAAAAAGTTAACTAGGCTGGGCAGAGGGGATCTATTACAGTTCAGGTTTGGGATGTTCCTCCCAAAAACTCATGAAAGCACGTCTCTACTGCAACAATATTCAGAGGAGAAATAATTGAATAGGTTTCTAATCTCATCAATAGATAAACCCACTAAAGGGTTACTGATGTGAATGGATTTATGGGTGTTAATTTAGGCAGGTGGGGCAGGATGAGGTAAGTCACTGGGGGTATGATCTTGAAGAAGGTATAAAGTTGATATAGAAATGGCACCTATATGCAAGGAGCACATGGTCTAAATCAAACACTTAAAGTGCGTTGTGATACTTGCTACTTGTGTTGGAGATTTTCAAGGGCATGTTATCACCTAGGAAGGAAATTCAAGGCAGATCCATTGTCCTTAAAGAAGGTCTCCTGGAAGAAGTAACACTTAAGTTAGTTTTTAATGATAGCTTTGCTGTTAGTTTGGAAACATTCTGGAGCTTTAAATACATTTTCCCCTCTCAATTTGACTCAGATTCTTCATGCTTGATGTACTGTGAAAACAATGATCCTTGCTAGACTCTGTTGGGAAGAGACGGGAAATATTGAGTAGCTCGGGGCAAGCAGCAAAGCAGCTTTAGGTGTGAGAAGGCAGGGTGTTATGGGAAGCTTATTTCTTAGTCAGTGGACTTATATTACAGAAATTCAAGAATTCTACTTTTCTGCTAGAAAAGGGGGTAGAAAGATTGGGTAACAACTGTAGTCTATCAGCTATGTATGGGGTTTCCACCAAAGCAGCTCACGTTGAATCTCAGAGTTTTATTTTTTTCATAGTGTGGATAATGGATATGAGAGGAATTTGGGGAGGTTGTTAAAAATAGCACACCCCTGGGCTCCACAATCGACCTGCAGAATCAATATAGAGTGGGTGAGGGTCTGCCTTTTTAACAAGTTCCTAAGTGTTCTCATAGTATCTTGAGTTACAGCCCAGGTCTGATTGGATGTAGCTCATTGGTCTCATGTGAAGTGAATAAGAATGGGTCATGCAAATGTGCCTTTGTATTGCAAGGTATTATAAAAATAAACAGCTATTCAAATATCTGGCACTAAGAAAGTATAGACTAAGTTTCCCCAGACAAAGTTTTTGGGTAGAAATGGTGACTCTAACAAATCTTAGTTGTCCTCAATGGTGTAATGTGAGCTGGTGTCTTTCCCTTTGAAATGGGTTGCATAGCGCACACTGGCACTCCCTCCCCAGAGGCAGAGAGCTAATTACATAATGTGGCCAATGGGCCCCATCACTCTGTCCTCTAATTATGGTTTATAAAATTTCCTGTGTTGACTCTTGCCCTCACAGCTGCCCTGGAGGTTGACTCCAGAATGTCATGGCTGGAAGGGACATGTGACATTATCCAGTGAGAGAGAGGCCCAGGAAGGGAAAGTGATGTGCCTCAGGGCCCACAGAGAGGTAGTTCAGGACCAGGATTAGAATTTGGCTTTTCTAGCGTATTCCCCATGTCTGGTAGCTAGGGAAAACATGTTCCTACTTTACTCTGCAACACTGGTTCATTTTTTAAATTGTTTTTTGCAAGGAAACTAGATTTGGATTTTTTTTTTTAAATTGAAAAGCCATCATTGAGTGTTCTTATTCTTTTATAATAACAATAGTTAATATTTATTAAGCACATACTATTCACCAGGCAGTGTGCTAAATGCTTTGTAGACATCAGCCATCTAATTCTCTCAGCAGGTCCCATTAAATATCCCAATTATAAAGACGAGAAGACTGAGGCTTTAGAAGCTTTCTAGAATGTTTCCAAGGGTATATAACTAGTAAATAGGAACCAAAGATTTCAGCCAGGCTTGTCTGATTCCAGTATGTTATCTAGTAATTTGCCGTACTGCTAGATGATCATGCTAACATACAAAAAACCCTTTTCTACAGCAACCTGCTTTTTACATTTAGAAATAGAAGATAAAATGTATTAAACATTAACTTCTAGGTAGCTTTGGCTTTATCAAGTTACATTTTTATATACCATCATGTTCTTGTGTGTGTGTGTGTGTGTATGTGTGTGTGTGTGTGTGTGTGTGTGTGTGTGTGTGTGTGTGTGTGTATGGTACTAGGGATTGAACCCAGGGGTGTTCTACCAGCTCTATTTTTTTTTTTATCTTGAAATGGAGTGTAAGTTGCAAAGGGCTTCAATAAGTTGTTGAGGTTGGTACAAACCTGTGATCCTTCTGTCTCAGTCTCCCAAGTACTGGGATTACAGGAATGTAACACCAAGTCTGGCTCTCCATCTTGTTCTTACTGGACTGTGACTATCTTCTGTCTGCCTTTTCCTCCTTCAACATCTTTCTTAATTTTTGTTTTTCTACATGCTTGCTTTTTTATAAAAGTAGATAACCCTATTGAAGAGAATGCTTGTTTTCTGTGGCACCTGAGTTTTTAGTTGGGAACATTAGCAGTTCTGCAACATGAAGAGATTGGATATTATTTAGCCTGCTAGGGGAGGCTATATTAATGGCAGTGCCATTAAGAAGCAAGTGTTGAGCTGGGCATGGTGACGCACACCTGTAATACTACTATTTGGGAAGTTGAGACAGGAGGATTGCAGGTTCATAGCCAGCCATCCTCAGCAACTAAGCAAGACCCTCCACAATTTAGTGAGACCCTGTTTCAAAATAAAATCTAAAATAGAGCCAGGGTGTAGCTCAGAGGCAGAATGCCCGTGGGTTCAATCCCCAGTACTATAATAATAACAAAAAGAGGCCTGTGTTGGTTTGTGGACTTCGTGAGGCCAAACTGGTGCTTGAAATGTGCCCTACAGTTCAGCAAGCACATTGAAGGACATATCTGATCTGTGAGTGCCCCAAAGTATATGTGTGTGTGTGTGTGTGTGTGTGTGTGTGTGTACATGCATGTGCACTGTGGCTCTCAGTATCAGGTAATATATTCATGTTGCATAAAGAAAAATAAATATGGAAAAAGACCTTACATAAAGTAGTTCTTAGCAACAAGAACCATGTAGAAGGTATCACAATACCTGACTTTAAACTCTACTACAAAGCCACAGTAGTAAAAACAGCATGGGATTGGCACAAAAACAGACATATAGACCAATGGAGCAGAATAGAAGATTCAGAAACAGACCTACGTGCTTACAGTCAACTGATTTTTGACAAAGGAGCCAAAAACATATACTGGAAAAAAGATAGCCTCTTTAACAAATGGTGTTGGCAAAACTGGTTAACCATATGCAGGAAAATGGAAATAAACCCCACTTTCTCACCTCGCACAAGAGTCAACTCAAGATGGATCAAAGACCTGGAAGTCAGGCCAGAGACCTTGCAGCTACTTCAAGAGGGCATAGGCCCAACACTTCAACACATAGGCACAGGTCAAAACTTTCTCAACAAGACCCCAAAAGCACAAGCAACTCAAAGGAAGGTCAATATATGGGATTTCATTAAACTGAAGAGCTTCTGTGCAGCAAAGGAAACTATCAAGAACCTCAACAGAGAGTCCACAGAATGGGAGAAAATTTTTGCCAGCTACTCTTCTGATAGAGGACTAATATCTAGGATATACAGAGACCTCAAGAAACTCACAGCTAAGAAAACAAATAACCCAATCAAAAAATGGGCAAAAGATCTAAATAGACACTTCACAAAAGAAGAAATACAAATGGCCAATAAATGTATGAGGAAATGTTCCACATCATTAGCAATCAGAGAGATGCAAATAAAAACTACCTTGAGATTTCACCTAACCCCAATCAGAATGGCAACCATCAAGAACACAAACAACAACAAATGCTGGCGAGGGTGTGAAGAAGTGGGAACCCTAATACGTTGCTGGTGGGATTGCAAATTAGTGCAACCACTTTGGAAAACAATATGGAGGATCCTCAGATGAATGGGAATGAACCTACCTCATGACCCAGCAATTCCACTTCTGGGTATCTACCCAAAAGAATGGAAACCAAACTATCAGATGGATGCATGTGTATCTATGTTTATAGGTGCATAATTTACAATTGCCAAACTGTGGAACTAGCCAAAATGTCCATCAACAGATGAATGGATTACAAAACTAAGGGATATGTACAAAATGGAATTTTACTCAGCCATAAAGAAGAACAAAATCATGCCATTTGCAGGGAAATGGATGCAACTGGAAAAAATTATGTTAAGTGAGATTAGTCGCTCACAAAAAGTAAAAAATCATATGCTCTTCCTAATATGTGGAAGCTAGGGAGAAAATGAGACATAAGAGGGACTCCAGATGAAGAAGGAGAAACCTTAGGTGAGCAAAGAACTTGACTTAAAGGAAGGTGATGGGGGGAGGGAGGACACCCTAATGAGCATGATGTACTTTCATGAACACATCAAAGTCAATCACTAAACTGAACTTCAGAAGGAGGGAGGAGGAGGGAGTGGGGTGGGAATTGGGGAAGGGTTAAATGAGAAATGTGTGCATGGATGCCTTTATCAGCTTGTACCTAACAAAGATGTATGATTACAATGCACCAATTAAAAATAAATAAATTTTAAAAAATGTCATGTTGCCGGGCGTGGTGGCATATGCTTGTAATCCCAGTACTTGGGAGGCTAAGACAGGAGGATCTCAGGTTCATGACCAGCCTCAGCAACTTAGGCCCTCTACAACTTAGTGAGACCCGGTTTCAAAATAAAATATGGCTGGGGGTATAGCTCAGAGGTATAATGACCCTGGATTCTATTCCCAGTACCACAAAAATAATAAGTAAATAAACAAATTCGAATGTTTTATTCCTCTAAGTACTTCATCACAGACCATTTATGGGGCATCTCCATGAACTGCAATACTGAGCAGGTGAACACACCCACTCCAGGATGGAGACAACTTTCCTGCTTGGACAGGGAGCTCCTGTTGTACAACTGGGAAAGGAGAAAATGTAACCACTGTCAATCACTGCAGACATGAAAGCTATGCATACACTGAATATGTGAACATGTAAACTAACGTGCACGTGGAATGCAAATACTGCCCAGGGACTCCTTGAGACCACTCACCTGAAAAGCAGTGACCACAGACATGCCATCTAAACTGTTCCCTCTGCATGAAACACCCTCCTTACTCTTCTCTGCTGGATTCACACATCCTGTCTTTCAGGACTCCCCTCAAGGTCCTTCCTCTGGGATTTCTTCCCTGACGTATCCTGTTTTGCAGGCTGGCCAAACAGAATACCAAAAACCCTGTGTGTGGGCACAGGCCCTTGTTCCTGTGGCAGGCACCACGGAGCCTTCAGGGCCAAGAAGACTTGGCAAGGAGGTGGCAGTGGGTGGAGCTTCTGGTTTTACCTAGTATCTCTGTTCAGATCATTAGCAATTATTGAGTTTCTGCTACCTGCCAGGCACTGATATAGTGATGCTCAATGCCCTAACCTTTTGCAGAACTTGTATGCCTACCAACTCATGCAGTAGTCCAAATTTCCCCTGAACTCTTGCAATTAAACAGAGACTATGTAAATCTGAATTATTCAATATACATAGAAATGAACATACCTAGAGATGAACCAAAAGGGCTTTGGGGCTGGTGCCTAAGAATACTTAGTCTGGGAATTGCACTTTAGAAAGAGAGATGAGGCAGAAGCTGGCCGGCTCTCTCACCAACCCCCACTCATGCCATTCCTGCTTCATGCCAGCTCACAGCAGGTACACCTGCCACCTGCGCCGGCATTGCCTCCATGTCAGCACTGCCACCTGTTCTGTAATGCCAGATTTCGAGGGGCAAGAACAGCAGCTCATCCTTCATAAGGACTTTGGGGAAACCTGCTTTTAGATTTATGTGTGACATTTTATATTGTCTTCAATACTCGATTCTAGTCCTTTTTCTCCTTTCAATAAAAAGAATGAGGTGGTCTGATCACTGAAGCATCCCAAGATGCTTTTCCCATGTGTTCCTTTGCATGAGAAAGCAGACCCAGCGAGGGGGTCCTCAGTTTCCCTGAGCAGCTGTTGGGGGAGCTGAGATCTCCTCCCTTCTCCCCCACTGTGGGCCACAGGGTCACCAGGCTCCCTCCTGCCCTGAGGTGCACTAGGGAAGGTCTATGTCAAGTGCCTGCTCTGAGGGGATGTTGTCATGGCAACCACTGGGGACCAGGCCAGGGAGAAGCCAGCCCCCGTGGTGCCCTGACTTTACCTGGAGCAGAATGAGGAGAGGAAGGAAGATGAGCCAAGGGGAACATGTGAAGTGGGAGTCTGGATGCCAGGGGACCAGGGACATGTTGATCAAGTGCTCATTTCACATGGCATGATGCCAGGTGTGGAGGAGCTCCTACGAAATGTGAAATCTGTCTCTCCCTGCAAGGACTTGGTTTATAGTATTCTCACTTACAAAGTACTTAGTGAGACCTGGAGCCACGTTCTGCACTAGGGGCTGAGGATAAATCAGATAATGTAGCTACCCCTCCACCTCCACGGAACCAGTAGTTGTCTGGCACTCCCCACTCTTCAAATGTGAAGCTATAGTATTTTTATTTATCTTTTAAATTTTCTGAATTGCTTTATTATCAAAAGTAACCAAATTCCTTTTTCGTGATTAGAGCTGTTGGCTGCCAGCACTAGATTTTGAATCCACTTTAATTTTTCTCCTTGATATCATCTGTCCTTGTCCCAGCTTTCAGGCTGATCCTTATTTAGGGACAGAACAGGTAAAGAAAATTGAGAAGAAGAAGAATCTTTTATGGTAGCCCATAAATAGCAGGAAATCCTTTACTCTAATTTCCCAGTGGGAGAGAAGGTTCTGTTGATATAATTCACAATAGTGTATCTCAAAGCAGATTTTGTATGGAGTAAGGAAGATTTCTACAAATCTCTATTCCTCCAGAAACATTTGTAATTGCTTAGACAATGGTCTTGTAATAACTAAGTGCATTTGAATAACTCTTTGACAGGCAGGGAACATAAAGTGAACTACCTTTCAAAGAGTGACAATTAAATATAATTATCTTCATTTGAGTAAACATCGTGCTAAGGTATTCGGTGAGCATCTTCAAAGATCCTCTGCAGATGGCTCAAATGGCCTGCATTTTATGTGTTTCATTCAGCAGATAAAAAATCTTAGTTGTTCTGACTCTCTTAAAACAGCTGGGAATTAAATTCTTCTTTCTTCTCCCGCTGCCTAGATGGTGGCATCCCCTGAGGTTGTCACTGACTTTCTCATCTTCTCTCTGCCCTTTCTTGGAGACTGTCCATAGCATTCCCCTGTCAATTGGAAAGGAAATATGTCGCTGAGAGACATTAGGAAGGAAGATACAGAAGTAATTGCATGTTATTGGAGGGTCAGTGGTGGTGGTCAGTAGTTAGGAAAGAAATGGCCTCTGCCTCCCAAATCTAAGGAAGAGCTTCACTTCCATAATTTCACCTTCTTTTTCTACTGACTAAATCATCTTCCTCCAACATGGAACCTGCATTGTACAATAGGTATTTATTGATAACCTCTTTCATGTTAGGCATTTGAAACAAATAAAGGTAAATAAGATGCAGACTTTGTCCTAATTCACAGTTGAACAGGCAGCACGGACGAGATACAATATAGTATGTTTTATTTGGTCAAAATATAAAACTAATCATTCTTAGAAAGAGGGACAAAGCACCCCTCCTGTGAGCCCCCTGTCTATGCTGCTGTCATTATTCTAGTCACCCCAGCACAAACATCTGGTTCTAAGCAATTTTCTCCTCTTTTCCCCAACTCACCCTCTGATACTCAGTCTATAACTTTCCTGGTGGCCTACAAAATACTTCCTTTCCTCTCTTCTGCCACAATCTGAACCCAGGGTCTTTCTTCCTTCTACCTTACCTATGCTATTTTCCTACCTTCCTAAGCTGATTTCTTGGCCTCTGCCTTCACCTCCACCCCAGGCCCTGGAGCAAGGTTAAAGTTCCCTAAAGTATTGTCTTTCCTCCCAAGCTTGCATCTCCTGCTCGTTCACTCGCTGCACAAATGGTTAAGGAGTGCCTAGAGTAGTTCAGAAGCCTCAGCAGCAGGGTGATGAACTCCAAACCTCCAGCCTTCCCCAGGCTGGCAGCACCCTGCCTTTCTGATCTGCATCTCCCCTATCTGAATGTGGCCTTCCAGCGGTGCTCCTTCTTCACAGTCTCAAACAGGCTTTGCATGTTCTTATCTCCTTTGTCATTGTTTATCTTCCTATAGCACATCCAAATGCCCCATCACAGTCCAATGGGTGTCCATCCTCTGCAGGAGGCCTGTCTGACTGCTCCAACCTCTACGGGGCTACCTCTAAACAACCAAAATATAAGCTGACCTGTCAGTAGCAAAGCATGCTCATGTGGATGACCCAGGGGACCCCTAGACTCACCAGATCTGATATTGAATCTCTTCTTAAACATCTGAGACCTAAATGCCTGTCCTTGAAGCCTCTCCATTCATAGTGTTCTATTACAGGAAGTGTTTCTTCCTGGAAGGATGGATCAGAACAAAGAAACAGACTTTAGGAGCTCTGGAGTTCCAGGATGGCTACGTAACTCTATCACCATTCTTCAGCAAATCTGAGTGAAACACTCAAGGATAAGTAACAGATTCTGGGCCTCATACAAAGGCCAATATTTTTCTGTGATTTATCCTCCCCATTAGTTCTCTAATTTAGGTAGAAATGGAAGAGGCCAAGAGACAAGAAGTTTCTCCAGGTGGCTGTGCCTCAGAATGACCATTCCATACTGAGTGTAGGGGCATAAGGAGGAAGGCACGCTAGTGTGAGAAAGCTTCTGTTGCCACTTTCATTATTATATGACAGCATTGCCGACTGACTCCAAATTCCATGTGCTTTCAGTTTAAAAATGCTTCGTGACATCCAAAGAAATGCTGAAGGCACTTGCCTTCCCAACAGAAAATCCTAAACACGATTATTCTGAGAAATGCTGGCAGAAAGATCACGTGTAAACAGAGGGCTAGGAGTCAACCGCTCGTGTGTTTCTGCATTTGGAGATTTGACAGTCAGAAATAATATTCTCTGTCTTTTATCCCATGCTTCTCTTTTATACCTGAATATTAAAAAGCCAGGCGTAATGAAGTGCATAAGATCAAATTAGAAGTGGGTTGGAATACCTTCACTTTATGCAGAATATCCAGCGAGTCTGTTCATGCTTCCTTCCTGCTCTCTTTCTCTGCCTGTCGAGTCTAAGGAGACCTGGCAGCGTGAGATACCCTTGGGTGTTCAGGGAGATCGTTGAAGTCAGGTGCCTGTGATGTGCTTTTCTACCAAAAATGTCACATCACCACCGATTCTGTTGTTTCACATTGAACGGGAAAGATTCACTAAAAGGTTAATTTCAAGTCTTGTCAAACCTAGATCATTAAAGCATCGCCATTTCATGGCACACCTTAAAAATTCATCAGGGGCCAGGAGGAAAAGCAGACGCAAAGGTTGAGTAGGCCAAGTACTGTCAGAGCCCTGTGGACAGCCACATCAGGGCATTTTCAACTCTGCTCAGCAGAGGTAGTGATTGGTGACTATTTGTAGAAGAAATTGGATGAGTGTCAGCATTTTAAGTCACTGAACCAGGCCCTGTCCACCCTGGGGCTGGTTTTGGTAACTATTTTTCATTCTTTGCTTTTATTCTAGAGTAGAGATTGCCCATATTTTTTAAAAATGGTTTTTGTGTTTCTATTTGTTTTGATTCCTAGGACTGTGTTTAGATGACAAAAACACCAGATTGAAAGATGGTCCATCTGGTATCTTTGGCTTTCATAAAAGCCAGTTTGAATCACATCATGGTTGATCCAATGGCTGGAAAACACATATTTACCCAAAATATGGTTAATTCCAGGCCTCTGAATAATCCTGGGTTTTGTCCTCTTGGATAGGTCAGGCATCTTCAATTATTTTCCCTGTTATTTTCGTCAATTTGAGAGACACTGTGAGTAGAGGAAGGAACCTGGGACTCAGAGTTTCAATTAGCAAATCTAGTTTTTCTGCTTAAGAGACCTTCCCTTGGACAAGATGCTTAACCCTAACCTCTCTGAACCCCAGTTTCTTCATTTGATATAGGGATGTTAAAACATATAGAATTTAGGGGAGGGCTCCATGAGAAAACCCACGTAAGACTGCATACTACAGTAACTATCAAATTAACAGTACACGTTCCAAGCTGGTGTCCACTGTTGATATTGTCATTTCCTAGCTGCTTATTATCTTGATTGGTTTTTAATTAATATTTTCATTTTATTTTTGAAAAACAAGTAGTATATAGATTTTTGTTCATTTGAGCTAATAACTGATTAATTGAATATTTAAGAGCTGTTTATTACATATAAACATCATGATTTTTTAAGACATTGGTTTTCAAGTCTGCTTTCAATAATAACACAATTATCTTGAAGGAACTGGAGTTGCAACCTCACATAAAGGGATATTACCTGTCAAGAGACATTTACTCTGTTGGATAAAGAAGGGAAGAAGAGCACCATGCTGTTAATTATTTAAAGTCATTTTTTCTGAAAACATTTCTCAAATCTTAATGATTCTTTTTGTTGCCTTCTAGACATTAGTAGTACCATCCTGTGCTGTCATTGAGATAGTTCTAAAAATATAAGGAAGGAAATGTTGATGTGTGGTATAAGTCCAGGATTACCAGATTTGTGTGTGTGCTTGTTCTAAATATTGCTTTTAAAAAGTAACTGAAATTTTTGAAGCAGCCTCTTTCTTTCTGAGATGATTTCATATGGCAGACCTAAAAATGGCCTAGCAGATGACCCAGGTGCCAAGAACACCAGAAGAAGCTGAAATATCTGCATGGTATCGCCATGGTTCAGGGGGCAGCTATGTTGTCTATGGGAAAAGTAGTGATTTTCTGCCAAGCACCTTAAGGTACTGTATAAACATTAGCCACAAAACAAATACCAATCCTCACCCTGACCCTGTGCACTCTGAGAGCCATGCTTATTTCACGAACCATTGCAATGAGAAGTGAAGAAGCTAAACAAAAACAAACCTATAACACATATTTGTATCAAACTTCACCACAGGAAGGGTAAATTTAGATTTCAAATTCAAACAATAATTGGGAGCCTGGCGCAGTGGTACACACCTGTAATCCCAGTACTTGGGAGACTGATACAGGAGGATCATAGGTTCGAGGCCAGCCTCAGAAACTTAGCAAGGCTCAAGAAACTTAGTAAGACCATGTTTCAAAACAAAAAATAAAAAGGGCTGGGGTGGTGTACCTCAGAAGTAGAATCCCCCTGGGTTCAATCCCTAGTACCACACACCCCCACACACAAAGCAGAGGAGAAGAGGAGGGGGCATAGGATGGCCCAGGTGGCATACTTAGCCACACTGTGGTGAACTTGGCTAAGCCCTCCACTGTGCCTTATGTGCATGAAAGTTAAAGGGAGAGGTAGCTGCTATTTCATTGGAGTAGCCAAGGGAAGTTGGCCTTTTCATAAACAGTGTCTTGTTTAATGGTGTTACTTACCCATAATGGTCATATACCTCCAGCTCCTGAAAAGTAGTGTTTAAAATAATATGCTTAATAATAGGAAATATAATAAGACACACTCACTGAAGGGACTTGATTGGATGCTGATGTTGCTCAGAGCCTAAATGAGAAGGCCCGGGGTCTCTTGTAGCTCAGGCTGAGAAACATAAGGGCCATGGGTTCTAATCCTGGCCCTTATCTTCTCCATCATCCCTTCCTTCCTCTGATTCCTGCTCCCTATGGGAAGGCACTCGACACCATTTGATACTTCAGGAGTAGAGTTTGGCTGTGCTAACTCATTCTGTTGCATCTAAGAGATAACATTTGCATGGAGAGTAAGTATTTTTTTTTTAATGTTTAGCTTCCTGCTTCCTCCTCCTGCTGCTCCTCCTCCTGTACCTCCTCTTCTTCCTCCTTCTCCTCTTTTACCTTTTTATTGGTGCATAGTAATTTAGTAGCATGAAGAGGTAACCTACAAAGTGGGAGAAAAATCTTTGCCAGCTACTCTTCTGACAAAGGATTAATATCCAAGATATAAGCTAGGTTACGTGTAGCACATCCTGTAATCCTAGTACATAGGAGGCTGAGACAGGAGGATCACAGGTTTGTAGCCAGCCTCAGTAATTTAGGAAGGCCCTCAGATACTTATTGAGACCCTGTTTCAAAATAAAAAATAAAATAGGGCTGGAGGTGTAGCTCAGAGGCAGAATGCCCTGGGTTCAATCTCCAGTGTCTGTCTATCTTTCTTATACACACACACACACACACACACACACACACACACACTCACTCACCCAGTATATATAAAGAACTCCTGCCTTGACCTTTCTGTTCCATTTATTTACATGTAAAACCAACAACTCAGTATGAAGATGCCAACTAAATACATCTGTAAACTTTTCGATTTATTTATTTTTATGTGCTTTTATTGGTGCATTATAGTCTCACATTATAATATAAATCATGTTGACATTGACATATATGCACACAGCCCTTGGTGCACCCCCCTCCGCTTCTTCCCCCTTTCCATACAGAGGACTGAGACTGATACTGGGATTTTCACATATGTATACAGAGTCGATGTTAGTATTTCCAATAATGAACCTCAGTCTTCTTCCCCTCTTCCCTTAGACCACTTCCCTGGCTCCACTGAGGTTTCTCCTCCGTTATCTGGAATCCCTCTGGATCCCTGCTATTCCCTAGTCTGTGCATATTAAAGAAAACATATGTCCCTTCACTTTCTGTGACTGGCTAATCTCACTTAACATAATGTTCTCCAGGTCTTTCCATTTCTTGCAAATGGCATTATTTTATTTTTCTTTACTGCTGAGTAGAATGCCATTGTGTGTATTTCCCATAATTTTGTAATCCATTCATCTGTTGACGGATACCTGGATTGATTGCATAATTTGTCTATTGTGAATTATGCTGCTATGAACATGGATATGCATGTATTACTGTAGTTCTCTGGTTTCAACCTCTTTGGAAAGATACCAGGAGTGGTATAGCTGGATCATATGGTGGATCTATTCCCAGTTTTCTAAGGAATCTCCACACTGATCTCCATAGTGGCTGAACTAGTTTGCAATCCCACCAACAGTGTAGAAGAGTTCTTATTTCCCCACATCCTCACCAACATTTATTGTTATTTGACTTCTTGATGATTGCAAGTCTTATTGGGGTTAGACAGAATCTCAGTGTAGTTTTGATTTGCATCTCCCTAATTGCTAATGATGTTGAACATTTTTTCATGTATCTATTGGCCATTTGTATCTCTTCTTTTGTGAAGTGTCTATTCAACTCAGTTGCCCATTTCTTGATTGGGTTATTTGTTTTCTAGTGTAAAGTCTTTTAAGTTCTTTGTATATTCTAGATATTAATCCTCTGTTGGAGGAATACCTCGTAAAGATCTTCTGCCATTCCATGGGCTTTCTCTTTAGATTCTTGATAATTTCCTTTGATGTGCAGAAACTTCTTAGTTAAATGCCGTCCTACTTACTAATTATTGTTTTGATTTCCTGAGCTTTGGGGGTCTTGCTGAGGAAGTTTCTACCTGCGCCCATATGTTGGAGTGTTGAACCTATGCCCTCCTCTAGTAGCTTCACTGTCTCAAGCCTAACTTCCAGGTCTTTGATCCATCTCAAATTGACTCCTGTGCAGGGTGAGAGGTGTGGATTTAGTTCCATCTTTCTACAAATGGATAACCAGCTTTCCCTACACCATTTGCTGAAAAGACTGTCTTTTCTCCAGCATATGCATTTGGACCCTTTGTCGAAGATCAATTGGCTATAGCATGGTTTCTGTATCTTCTATTGTGTTCCATTCGTCTATGTGTCCGTTTTGTTCCAATACCATGCTGTTTTAATTGCTATAGCTCTATAGTATAATTTGAAGGAATTGTGATATCTCCTGCATGGTTCTTATTGCTGAAGATTGCTTTGGCAATTCTTAGTCTTTTGTTTCTCCATATGAAATTTAGGACTAATTTTTCTAGGTCTGTGAAGAATGACATTAGTATTTTGATAGGGATTGCATTGATTCTGTAGATCACTTTTGGTAGAATGGCCATTTTGATGATATTTATTCTGCCTATTCAGGAGCAGGGGAGATCTTTCCATCTTCTAAATCTTCTACAATTTCTTTATTGTTTATAATTTTCATTGTAGAGGTCTTTGACTTCTTTGGTTAGGTTTATTCCTAGGTATTTTACTGGTTTAGAGGTTACTGTGAACGGAATTGTTTTCTGTATTTCTTTCTCTGTGGATTCATGGTTGGCGTTTAGAAAAGCTACTGTTTTTTTTAGGTTGATTTTGTATCCAGATACTTTTCTGAATTTGTTAATCAGCTCTAGTAGTCTTTGGTTGAGTTTTTTGGGTTTTCTAGATGTAGGACCATGTCATCTACAAATAAAGATAACTTTAATTGTTCTTTTCCTATTTGAATTCCTTTGATATCCTTCTGTTGCCTTATTGCTCTGGCAAGAATCTCGAGAACTATACTAAAAAGGAGTGGTGATAATGGGCATCCTTATCTTGTTCCTGATTTTAAAGGGAATTCCTACAGTTTTTCCACATTCAATATGATGTTGACGTTGGGTTTGTTGTATATTGCCTTAATGATGTTGAGATATGTTTCTTCTATTCTGATTTTCTGCAATGTTTTTAGCATGAATGGGTGTTAGATTTTGTCAAATGCTTTTTCAGCATCTATTGATATGATCATGTGATTTCGTTCTTAGTTCTAATTATGCGGTGAATAACATGTATTGATTTGCATATGTTGAATCAGCCTTGCTTTCCTGGGATGAAACCAACTTGGTCATGGTGTACAATTTTTTTTTTTTTTTTTTTTTTTTTTTGTGGTACTGGAGATTGAACTCAGGGGCATTCTACTTCTGAGCTATACCCCCAGCCCTATTTTCTATTCTTTATTTTGAAACTGGGTCTCGCTAAGTTGTGGAGTGCCTCACTAGGTAGCTGAGGCTGGCCGCAAACCCGGATCCTCCAGTCTCAGCCTCCCGAATGCTAGGATTACAAGCGTGCACCACCACGCCCGGCCATGGTGTACAATTTTCATGATGTAGTTCTGAATGCTCATAGCTAGTATTTTGTTTAGAATTTTTGCATCTATGTTCATCAATGATATTGGTCTGTAATTTTCTTTTTTTGAGGTATCTTTATTTGCTTTTGGTATTAATGTGATACTGGCCTCATAGAAGGAGTTTGGAAGAATTCCATCTCTTTGGATTTCATGGAATAACTTATGAAATATTGGGACTAGTTCTTCTGTAAAGGTTTTGTATTATTCTACTGGAAACCCATCTGGACCTGGGCTTTTCTTTGATGACAGAATTTTTATTGCTGTTTCTATATCTTTGTTTATTATTGGTTGGTTTAGGTTTTCTATATCTTCTTGATTCAACTTAGGTAGGTTGTATATGTTTAGAAATCTGTTGATTGCTTCCATGTTTTCCAGTTTATTGGAATATAAATTTTCAAAATAGTTTCTAATCCTCTAAATTTCCCCACTATCTGTGGTGA